>BRDA01000981.1:26869-60262 GCA_036984385.1 Crenuchus spilurus | reverse complement strand
ATTAATCTAGACACTTTACATTTGTCACACTCTTAAAAAGATGGTTCTTCAAGGGTTCTTTAGTAAAAAAAACTGGTTCTATATAGAACCCAAAGGGTTCTCTGCATGGCAAAAGGGTTCTTTAGAAAACGGTTAAAAACAGTTCCTCTACTACTACAAGTTTTACATCTTAACCACAGCAGAACCATTTTGGTGCTATATAGAACCATTTTCATAAAGGTTCTGTATAGAACCATCTACAACACTTTCCTTATCAATCTGAAGAATGCTTCCACCATGGAAAGAATCGTTTATCTACATAAAGGGTTCTTTGAGTTTTCCTGGTTCTATATAGAAACATTTTTTTTTAGTAAAGGACCCTTGAAGAACCCCCTTTTTAATGCACGTTTGCCCTGACAGTTATTATACTCATCAGTTGTACGTGGTTGTTGTTTTCACTAACTTGTGCATCACATGTTTAATCTGTGTGTATTATGTCATTTTGGGCACATTACCGTTTCCACATTACCCGTCACAGTTTGTGTATAAATATACTATTCAGTGTATATTGTGCATGTTTGCAAATTTTATTATTTTTATATAACACTAGAGAGACACCAATGCCGGAAACAAATTCCTTGTGTGTACCAGCATACTTGGCCAATAAATTGAATTCTGATAATAAATATATATCATTTGATTGCAGCCATACATTTCATAATAGTTGTGGCAGGGGCATGTTTATTACTGCATTGCATCACCTCTTCTTTCACACTCGGTAAGTGAACTGAAACCATTTGCTGTGGTTCTGCAAGTGAAGTTTTGTCCCCATCTTTACTTGCTGGAATTTCAGCTTTTCAAAAGTTCAGAGTCTGCTTTGGTGTCTGCAATGAGTGACACATCTGAACTAAAGCCAGTACCTCGACTCCAGAGTAAGGCTGCCACGATTGGTCGACACACTGACGCTGAAAATGCTTAAATGTCAACATTTTAAACAGTACAAGTCTTTTTTCAAGTAACAAATGCTTTTTCTCAAGACTACTTTTGTTTTTTGTCTCCTGTCATTGGTTGGTGTGTAAAAACCTGTGAAAGTATTCAAAGGCTCAGGGCACTGAAAGTTTGTGAGGCCTTGTTTGTACACAGTGTAAAGCTTCGATGACTACAGCAGCACTGATGCAGCGATGCACGAGCACCTGAAGACAAACCACGGGCACTGTTCTGGAAGACTGACCACCAGAAAAGACTAAACCACCACTAGTGATGTCTGAGTTTTTATCGTCAGTAGAGAAAAGGTTTAGATAAATAAACTCATTATTAAAGTCATAAAGTCGTCTGACTGCTACCTTTACTGTCCATTAAAGATGTATTTGAGTAAATGTCTAAAATCTGGACTGTCTTTAGTTCACGCTGAACTTGTTCCTTATTTATTTTATTTATTTGTGCACAGAATGTCTAAAACACAACAGATGATATTTTAGTCATTTAGATAAATATAATTAAATGTCTTGCTGAAATTCCCTGAAACAGATATCAGACAGTAGTTTTTGTGTTCCTGAGCCCATGCAGTGATTTAAATGCCAGATTTGTGTTTTAATGATGTCCCGCCGAGGGCCCAAAATCACAGCCATGTCCCTCACATGCAGATTTCTCTGAATCTTTAAATGTCATTATGTACTGTTCTTTGCTGCCTTCTTTATTACTGATCTATTGGCAATTAATCTTTTTACTTGGTAGTACTGAATAACAGGAAGAACAAAGTATACAGAGAAACAGATGGACCACAATCTGTAAAGTGCACATATATGCTCAGTTGAGCTGCTAATGAACTAAACTAAAATTAAGTACAGATTCCATATTTGCATGCTGCTCTCATTGCCCACCGCAGTGCCTGACAAAAGACTTCTGGCAGGAAGGACAAAAGACTTCTGGTTTGTGCAATATTCAACCTCCACTGTCTTGTCAATCACGTCTTGCTTACTGCCTGCAGTTAATAATTTGCCATCATTTGGGCGGCACGGTGGCTTAGTGGTTAGCACGTTCACCTCTCAGCGCTGAGGTGTTGGGTTCGAGTCCACATCTGAGCGGAGTTTCCATGTTCTCCCCATGTCTGCGTGGGTTTCCCACAGTCCAAAAACATGGAGATCAGGTGAATTGGCTACTCTAAAAAAAAAAATTACCCTGGTGTGTGTGAATGTGTACGTCTGTGTATGAATGTATGTATGTTTGCCCAGATATGGTTGGCACGCTGTCCTGGGTGATTCCCCCTAGTGCTCGATGCAGTCCTCCAGGTGGGAGGTCGCTTCCGGTTGAGAGTACGCTGTGCGCGATTGGCTGCCGCTTCTCGCCAGTGTGTGTGGTTGAGTGTGTGTAAATGAAGTGTGCTGATTGTAAAAGCGTCCTTGGGTATCTAGAAAGGTGCTATATAAGTGTAACAATCATTCATCATCATCATCATCAGTGAGGGCTTCCTGTCTCTGCTGATTGTACAAGTAGAAGTGGCTACTCAAGGGCAGTGGTCTCCAATCGATCCTTCAGTGAATGTATTTACAGCTGCTGCAAACCTCACAACATAAACATGAGAAAACCCAGCAGCTTATAATCACAATCACACAAGTAAGCTGTTCAGAGGCTGTTCAGACTGCAGAAATCTTATTTCTGGCCAACCAAGATAGTGTACAGATTGATTCTTGGTAGTCTGACTAGCCAAAAACCACATGCAAATCTGATCTAAGCTACATTTGGAGGTGCTTTGAAATGTGACTAGAGTCAGATTAGCTCAGATTCGTCTCAGTCCTTGCTCAAATCAGATTTTGAAGTGTCTTTCACGTCACTCACAACGCAAAAAAGAACAACATGTCAAATTCAGAGTGACAAGTGTATAAAGCATGTCCCAGGTTGCCAGGTCTTGAAAAACTCTGCAGCACACTGTCTGAGACAAAGCAGCGCAACACAAGCTTAAAACTAACCCAAAATTTAATCTAGAGTCTAATCACAGATGTTTGAGGAAGCTATTATTGTTGTTTTTTTATTTTTAAATCTTATGTGATATCTTTTTTTTTATTAATTTTAAACACAATTTTACACTTTTAAGTAATTAAACAATACTTTTTCTTATAATTTATATATTTATTATAAATAATTTTTCTCTAATCGTTCTGTTCAGATCTTCCAGTAAATCTTCTAATATTAGTCTTTCTAAGACATCCCCAGCTGTTTGTGTTACTATAAGATTTTTTTTTTGGCAATCATGGTATATTTTTAAAGCAGTACAAAAACTGTAAACCTGACAACCCTGAAGCCACATCACCAGCCTGGCTCTAGTTACTGATGACTAACGTCATTATCACAACAACCCAATAAGATGGTTTGTGAAGTCTGGAAGGTCAAAGCTCAATTAAATAAAGCTCAACTGTAACACTCAAGCAAGGTTACGGTCGATTTAAGTAATGTAATCTTAAAAAAAAAAAAAAGAAAAATAGTGGTGGATGAGTAAACTGCACTTTATTTACATCTCACCTGTGGATTTGGATGGTGGTGGCGGCTTCTTTGGCTTCTGTGGAGAAAAAAGATAAAAGTATCAGGTACTGCACGTGTGTGGAAGTCGTCTAAAACTACAAACAATATAAATGTAACTTTAAAGATACAAAACTCTTCTTTCTTAAGATACACTACAGTATATTGTCCTATACACTGTTCTGTATATTTCTATTCCATTTAAATACTTAGTCAATGTAAAAAAGCTTAAGATTTGTTCATTAAATACATTTAAATTACCTTTTATGTAAAATATCTGCTTAATGTTTAAAGACCATATAATTTTTTTGAGTGTAGGCTCATTTGATCTATGTGACCACCAACATGCAGAACGTGCTGGTCGTCAAAACACCACCTTTAGACACAGAAGCTGTTATTGATACACAATAATCATTAGATGGCACTTCTGGCACAAAGCAGGTAGTTTAGGCTCAATTCACCTTCAGCAGGTATGTCATTATTCTAGTGTCCAGTCAGTGATTATTTTACTATAATTTATGTGTACAGTGTTGTGTGTGATGGAGTTTTAAAACCACTATTAAAATATAGAAAATAAAGGAATTGTACTTCAAGAATTAAGTCAAAATAATTTGAGAATAAAGTGATTTTTTAAATAAATTGAAATAATATTGACTATTATGTGAACTCAATATTTTTGAGAACATAGCAGTAAAGTTACAAAAGTACAAAAGTAAGGGCTCGACTTGTTACTATCAACAATCCAAACAGAATACTTTGTGTTTAAATAATAACAACAACAACAACAACAATAATGATGGATGGATAATAGATTCTTTTTGGCTATATGTTATATTGTACAAAATATACAATGAAATATATATTAAATATCATTGTTTTCTTCTTTATTTTAAGCTGGTCTTGGTCTTCACTCAGCCTTGACTGATTTTTATCAATATGCAGAACTTAAAATATTGAAAGGTAAATACAAACCGGATTCCAAAAAAGTTGGGACACTAAACAAATTGTGAATAAAAACTGAATGCAATGATGTGGAGATGGCAAATGTCAATATTTTATTTGTAATAGAACATAGATGACAGATCAAAAGTTTAATCTGAGTAAATGTAACATTTTAAAGGAGAAATATGTTGATTAAAATTTTTTTTGGAATCTGGTTTGTATATTATTTTAATATTGTCAGTAAACACTGCATGAAAATGTATAGATACAGTTTTTATATAAAGTAATAAAGCAGCTTTCTGAAATAAAATAATCTGTATGGATGAGTCAGGCACTTTTAATATTTCATACATCTGAATCTTTTTCCCCATTGGTCCATCCCAATTATTATTACTATTATTATTATTATTAGCAGCAGCTTTACTATTAGTTGCCAGATCCTTTCATTTCAAGAGGAGCAAAACGCTCCCCTATCGTATCTCCCTAGCTTAGACAGCTTTAATGGGTCATGAAAATACTGTTTATACACCACGTTTGACTTGTTTATCTAAAGACAATACTTCCTTTTATGAGCTCCCTCGTCACATGTCTCAAACTAGAGCATGCCAAGGTGCGCCCGTCTTCTCTCTTCATCCTCTTCTGCAGGACCGAGTGCTTCTCTGCGGCTGTGAACCACATCCCTGCCGTCATTGCCCATCACATGAGCTTCAGCTCATCACATTCCTGCTCAATGCAGCTATGGTCGCACAAAGGCTCACATTCAGGCTGATTAGGGAAAAAGTCGTCACTCTTTATGCCCGCCAGCATCACTCCATGACCCCTCAGAACTGCTGGAAGGAGATGGAGTGTAACCTCTGCTCACAAGCAGTACAGCTGTTGTCCATTAAGTGGAGTTCCTCCATTTAATACGAATAAAAAGCAAGTGAAAGGCTTCCACATCGGATTCTGGGCATAACTAAGACTATGTTCAGATTATGAGCCTCATTAATCTATTAAGAGTTTCTGCTCAGATCACACTTGATTATCATGACGATTCACATTCATAAATGTAAATATCATATTTTATAGGGTTGCCAGGTTTGGGATAATGAATCAGCACTTCAAAAGTGGTGGGATGCTGGACTTTGCACTAAATAGAAAAGATTTATTTTTAAAGCTTCTACAAATGTCTGTTATTACACACTTCAGATTTTGGACTCGTTTCAGCTTGTTTATTGTTTATTCCGGTTTGCTGTAAGACAATCTGCAAAAGGATCTGGCAACCCTGTAGTAGCGACACTGAATGACTAACGGACGTGTTAGTAGCTGATGATGGTGTTTAGCTCAGGAGGACAGTAAACAGCTGATGGACTGTACATGATCAGGTGGAGAAGATGAATAAAAGCAGTCGGCTGATATTTTAGCAGCTCTGTGTGTAAACGTCAGAACTGTTTTAGTACTAAACATATGTGTACACACACACACACATCTGATCTGACCTCACATTCATGTCACATGACCGCAAATCAGATGTAGGACCACATGTGAAAATGACATCTGATTTGAGTCACTTCATGTTGATCATCTGAACACTGACTAATTTTAAGAGCCTATGCTTCATGACGTATCTCAACTGGGGAACTTGTGGTTGTGGATCATGGATCATAGCTGTGGCCTGGATGTGGTCTTATGACCAGAAGGTTGCCGGTTTGATCTCTTTTGCCGGTTTGAAGTGCTCTTGAGCAACTGCTGCCCGGGTGCCCACCGCTTCGGGCACATGTTCTCGCAGCCTAGCGTGTTTATCTATTAAGTAAATCACAATGGATGGACGGATGCAAGAATTGAGACTCCTTACCTCTTCTGGTTCTTGTTTGGGAGACTGCTTAATGGAGCCTTTGGAAACAAGTGCCTAAGAACAAGAAAGAGGTAATAATTTAAATTTCACTATAAAAGCACTTTATCTCTTTTCTTTCTGAGTTTGCTTTAGTTTATCTGTTCATGGACAGATGTCCTCACTCTGGTTTCACTCAGTTCAGTTCATGGCTGATGAAAGTCTCAGAGTGAGTTATTGTAGCTTAGCATGACAGGTGTATGAGATTGTCCAAGCAGATCGAGATCGAGGCTGACTGGACTGTGAGCTCATAAAACCATCATTCTGGCAAAGCTATAATATCTCACACTGTTACACATTCATGACTACTGGTTAATGGCTATTATACTCATTTAAACATGAACAGTACAGCTGGGTAGTACATTTGTGTTATGTGATTTAACATATTGGACACATTTCCAGGAGGCTGCCAAAAGGTCTACAGCAACATTAAAGGAGCTGCAGGAATTTCTGGTGAGTACTGGGTGTGTAGTACACATGACAATCTCATATATTCTTCATATGTCTGGACTGTGTGGTAGCATTTTTTTTATAATGAAGAACCTTCAGGTCTCTGCTAAAAAGCTGAAGATGAAGAGGGATTTCACCTTTCACAACAACATTGACCCAAAGCAAACATACACATGCACAAAAGAATGACTTCACCAGAAGATCACACCTTTGGAGGCAGAGCGCAGACCTGAATCCAACTGAAAATCTGCGAGTTGACCAGAAGAGGGCTGTACACAACCTGACAGTTCTGGGGCACTTTTGCATGGAACAGTGGGCAAAGATTACTAAATCAAGATGTGCCCTGCTTGTACACTCCCCAAAAAGTCTGAACGCTGCCATAAACTCAAAGGGCAACAACATTATCATTATTATTTTAATGGAATTGTATAGATTAAAGGTCACATTAAAGGCAAAAAAAAAATCTGAAATTATTGGCACACTGGTAACAGGTAGTGCCCACACCTTTGCATGCTACTGTGTGTGTGTATAAATATATATGTACATACATTTTCTCTTGTTGTTCTGCATAATGTGAGACACTATTCTATGTCACATCACTTTTCTGTACTATCCTATACTCTTATTAAAATTTTAAAAAGTGCAGGGCAGTACATGTTTTACTTCATTCTTGTGTACACATTAAATAAGCCTTACTTTAATATCGGATTAAGAAAATCACTCCCAAGTGTTCACATAAGTAAACCCATCCATAATTATTTAAAATTGCTGAAAAATCAATAACAGACTCACTCCAGGTTAGGTATTATACTGATACTCTACAGGTTAAAGGATTAACAGAGACTCAAATAAGAACAACACACACTGGCTAATTATCTGTCGTATGTAAACATATGCCATGATGTTCATTGACATAACTTTACCTCTTTGTCCTCTGAAATCAGCACCACAAAGTTGTCGGGGAATACTCCTTCTCTTCCGCTCAGCTCTCCTCTCCACCAGCCGGGCTCCCCTGTGTCCTAAAACACACAGCACTGCTGAACATCTCAGCCTACTGACCTTTCACAGGGCACTTTATCTCTTACCTAACAAACAGCTTTTCTTATGAAAAAATATTAAGACTAATACCAGGAATAAATACACACACACGCACACAAACACAGTCATATTTTGCTACTCCTAAAAAAGGTACAGAAAATTAAACACCCAAGTTAGGGTTCTCTGCATCGCAAAGGAGTGTTCACGGTTCTATATAGAACAATTATATATACTATATAGAACTCTTGAAGTAATAAATATATTACTGTGTTTTAAGTGTCCTGTTGCATTTGAAAAGGAGAATAATAAGATAATTAAGATTAATTTATTAATGAATTAATTGATTTGTTGTGTAGTAAACGGGCTGATGTCAGTATGATGTTACACTGTAGAGACGGTTGTCTGTGATACAAGAGCTGAAAGCTTTGTTGTTCTTAGTAGCTCATTGGTAGACACATGACTATTACAGGACTGAACTGCTTAAGAGTGAATTATTATAAATGTACAATCAGACTTTATATCCAAAACATTATACACTATCCATCCATCCATCTATAATAAAGTCATCCATCCATCATACCTATGATGACTGTCACTTATAGCTGGAATAAGAGCAGTCACTCCAAAACTGACCACAAGGGGGAGTGAAAGTGTAAATAATAAGACCATGTGGAAGCTTCTTTTCATTTCTTCCCTCTTTTCCAGACAAGAGATTTATAAACACTGTTGTCACCCAATACATCACCTCCTCCTTCACTATTAAACGTACTGGCAGTCAGGCTGGAAGATCACCAGAACCTTCTGTCACCATCAAAGCCAAAAGCCTGTGAAAGTTTACAATGCAGGGAAGCCTGGCTTCCATCTTCCTCAAAGCTCCTTCTGCTGTTTATTGTCCAGAGCCACTGTCTCAGCGATCTGCTGACCCCCTGACATCCCCCACATACATCACCACTCTTACATACATCACCATCACTGTGATGATGGGAACTTAAGTCACCACACGCTGCTGTCTGAGTAAAATCACTGGCCATCCCTGATGACTCTCTAATGTGTAGCACACGTCTTTGTTCTGTGTGCTCTGAATGTTTTAAAATGTTTTTCTAGAAACAAATTTTCTTTAATATCTTAAAAACATACTGAAGTCATTTAAAAGTCTGAATAAAGTTTCTAAGTTAATCCTGAAATTATTAAAATAATCAGAAGTAAATAGTTGTGAACGCTGTAATTCTGAATTATTTTAATGCACATTAACAAACAATAACTTCAGAGAATTTTTTTTTTAATTTTTTTTTTTATTTATTTCTAGGTTTTTGCCAATTTTGATCCCCTTCCCAATGTAGTGGTAGCCAATTAGCCCATCCCCTCCGTTAGGCCTCTCCCCATCACTTTACAATGTCCCTGACTCTAGGAGGGTGCAGGCAAGCACAAGCCTCCTCCGTTGCGTGTGATGCAGCCACCGCTTCTTTTCGAACCACCACTGATACACCATCACTGGAGAGTCTAACGCGCTCGGAGGAAGGCACACAGGGTTCCCAGCTCCGATTGGACCAATCAGTAGACACCTGAGCCAGCGGACATTACAACATGAACGTGATAGTGAGAGAGAGAGAGAGTGCCATCTACCCGCCCAGAGAGAGCACTGCCAATTTTTGCTCACTTGGGCCCCAGCTGTTGATGGCAAACAGCATGACCGGGATTCGAACTCGCAATCCTGGGGTCATAGTGGTAGTGTCTTTGCCCGCTGAGCCACTCGGGGCCCCCCACTTCAGAGAATTTAAAATATAAATTACACACAATAAAAATGAAGTGGAAACACTTTCTCCGCGCTTTTCTGTGAGCTACGAGAGGAAATAATTCACATTACTTTACAACCTGCTTTGCATTATACTGAACATTATTCCTCAGGACAGATAACACGATTTGAGTTAAAACATCTCAGAGATCAGTCTTAGACTCACTTTACTCAGTATGTGAATGATGTCTCCCTCCTTAATGTCCAGCTCGTCCTGATTTGTAGCTTCGTAAGCAAAGGTGGCCTTGCAGTATTCTTTTACTACAAACAGAGTAACATTAACATCAAAACATTACAGGACAAACTTCAGTCACCAGCTACCTCAACACTTTACAGACAAGATTAATCCAATTATTACTCTTAATAATCATTTACAATAAAGCATTTATACTATTACTGATTAGCTCAAGCAATTAAAGTCTCAGCTTTTATTTAAAGTGTTTTTAAATTACACCACACTGCAGACTTTAAAGAGGAAAAAGTGTTGTATCAGTGCTTCATTAGTATTAAAGTTATTCACCATCGTTTGAGTTAAAGAAGCAAACCAGATCTCCTGTACAAGCATCTTTGTTTCTGGGCTGCAATAGTCTGTGTAGTGAAGATATTCATGCAGACACTCACCTTTTCCTTTGCTTTCAACATCTTTCTCCACTTTCTGAGAGTCTGGTGTGTTCAAATGGGTGGGCTTAGCCACGGATGGTAATGGTGGGATTGGCTGAAATGAAGCAGAAGCACAGATGGGTTTTACTGAATGAACCAAAAAGCCAACAAAACTCTTCAGAATGTGCTAAATCTTAAAACAACACAACTTATGTGAAATAAAACTGGCTTACTGTTGACAAATCTGGACAGCCCCCATAATTTATTCAAAAGCAGAAGCTATGCAGCCAATTCTAATATTAATCAATCAATCAAAAATGTACAGGCGTTTACAGGCCAAGTGTTACCTACATCAACTGAATCAGAATCTGTAGTCAGAATGGCCTCAATCAGACTCGTCTATTCGAACTGAGGTGTAAAGACCACCAAAAAGTCTTAGACTCTCTCCAAATGTAGAAATGTTTAAATCGAGGCTAAAACTTTGAATAACTCTGAATTTTGTACTTTATTTTACAGAATTCAGGCTTAAAAACTAATTTGATGTTTATTTTACAATACAAAATAAATTGTTTAAAAATATAAATTGTTTTTATTAAGTCTTATTGCACTACACTATACTAAACTTTTTTTTGCCATTTTCTATTTGCATTAGCCCTCTGATGCATAGATCTTAGGCCTGCATTTTTTTTGTTTGTATTTGTCTTCATGTAAAGCATTTTGAGCTGACATTGTGTAAGAAAATAAATTTGCCTTCCCTAAACATGGACATATTCTAATTACAGCTATAAAGGCCAATTTATACTTCTGCACTGAGTAAACATGTGGCCTACGGCATCGTGTGCACGCATCGCCTGCACTGTAACATGCATTTGTACTTCTGTGTTTGTCTGTCTGTGACGTGCTGTAATTACACTGAAAAAACACTAGGCCATAAATAAATTGGCCTTTACTCTAATTATTAATGGATTATTAGGCTAGTGCTGCAGCTCCTGAACTTCACACAATGTTGTTTTGAGTATGTATGACGTATGTAATGCATTGTGGCTTACTTTTTCTTTCTTCTCCTCGCTCTCCGACGGAAGTCGTGGTTTGAGCTTCACCGAGCCTTCCCGGAAAATGTCCCCAAAGCCGACACCTTTGATCTTTTTAGGCTGTGGAAAGACACCATTTCCGGGATGTGGAGAAGCTGGACTGAGGAGCTCGTCTTTACTCTCTGTGGACAGAGAAACACAGTCAATCTCATTTTCATTATTTTATCACAGTCATATGCATGTTTTGTACCATAATTCAAAGCTCTGGTCCTGGAAAATAAAGGTCTGCATTATCGAGGGACCTGTTACAATACCTTGCGGCGCGGGACCAAAATTAATTGTGTTTTGCGGAAGCGTACAGTCAGTCGTCGGGGGAGCGGGACGAGACATACATGTCAAAAAATCCCACAAGTTAATAAATAATCTAGAAAATGATGATAATCATGCAGCTTAACAGTCAGTAAGAAAGTCAAAATACTGGAGGGGCGTCACGTGAACAGACAGTCAGTCTCTCTCTCTCTCACACACACACACAGGCTCTCTCTGCCCTAATGATTCATTATAACCTAAATAATATTTCGCTGTTGTAATAAATATTGTAGCATTGGCCATGTCGAGGTCACGTGGTATGGGTGACGTCATCACCCAGAAGCACTTGCGGGTTGTACACAGTTGTAAAACAGTTATGAATTGTTCATATCAGATATTTTATGCAGTTGTGTTGTGCTGGCTTAGTGTTTTATTACCGTAGTCATCATCCTGTGTTGGTAGATGTGATTAATTTGTTTATGTGTGTAACCTACCATCTGTGAGATGTGGAGCAGCATTGATGTTGTCAGCAGCTCAGAGAATGTTATGTATCTAGGTTTTATACTAAGTTTTTACAAGTGTGCAATAAAAAGATTGTTCTGCATTATGCTGGATCTGTTAAAGTTACTTTTCTCTCCCATCATGTCACAATATGTAAATAAGTTTTAAGTTCTGTATAGTTAATATGTTTGATGTGAGGATAAGGGGAGGTACTATGGTTGGGCTACGATGCTATAACTCCGGGTCTTTTCTCAATAGCTCTGGATCTTACATCCAACACAGAACCGATCCAGCAACATCCGCTCCCATCCTTCTGTCTCTCTGAACGAGACTGCTCGTGCATCCCACACTCACCGGACGATAAACTAAACTCAACTTGTGTGCACGAACGCCCTGCTCCCCCGTGATGTTTATGTGGTGGGCGAGAGCAGGACCAAATATGACGATTTTATCGTGAGCTCGGGCGGGAGCGGGATGAAAACATGCGGGAGCGGGACTAACAAATCAGTCCCGCACAGACCTCTACTGGAAAACCTCCACAATTAATAGTTTTAGCACTTTTCACATTTAAAACATCAACTTACAGCACATCAACACCCTCAATAAACACTAATATCACAGTAACTCTCCTATGATCAGCCTTTTCACCACAGACAGGAAATAAACACTCAGGACAACAGCAAAGTCTTCTGTGTGTTCACAACCTCAATTAAAACATCAAGACCACCTTTAACACACAGACACACACACACGCACACATACATACTTAATACCAGCAACAAAGGGCTCCTTTGAGCTGCTTCTTGTTATGACATGCCCTATTAGAGACACAGCAAAGGTGTGTGAGCGGTACCTGGCTCCTCAGCCACGTCGTTGATTTCTCCTTCCTCGTTCATCTCCATTTCTTTGACAAAGTTAGAGGGGAAAAGGCCAGACTTCCCATTCATGGTTCCGCTCCACCAGCCTTCCTCCACCTAACAAACACACAGTCAGCATTATCTATTAAAGCTACAGGAAACACCAGTTACATCAGTAGAGCTATTATAGGCTTACAAATTCACATACATGACATTTTCTGTGACTTTATTGAACAAGTGTGGCTTTAATGGTGATATAATGTGTATTGATTGGGTTACAAAAGGGAGATCAAATAACAGGAAGCGTTTTGAGCATCAGTCTTACTTGCTGCAGTTGCATTTGTTTACTAATCAGTGTTGAAAGAGCTCCTAAACAAACAATCCACAACACTGCAAAGATGAATAAGAGCTGTAACTTGCAGCAGAACTGCTCCTCACCTCCTCAAGGACTTCAACAATGTCTCCAAGCTTCAGTTCCAGCTCATCTTCGTTCTGAGGTAAGTACTCAAACAGGACTTTGCACTGACGCTTCTTGGGTTCTGCAACACACACACACACACACACACAGGTTTTGGCTTTAACATTTCAGCCAATAGCTGTTCAGAGCTTCAAGTGCCGATACCACACAGCTACCTGTAGAGGGACTCGAGGAATGAGGATTAAAAGGTGCACAAAGCAACACAAAAACACAACCACACCCTGTCAGGGCACATTTTTTCACATGATTCCCACTCCTGAGAACACATAGATAGCAGCACGCTACTCTAGACTCAGCATTAGACAAAACATCAGAAAGACTATCATCATCAAACAGTCTGCACGAGGCTTCATCCACAGACAGGTGATTGTGTTTCAAATATCACTGTGTTACTGGATGTGTTTACATATATAGACTCAACTTGACAGGCCATGAACCACTTTCCCATAAACACAAGTACTCGATCTTTACCTACCTCAGCTGTGCATGTGCCTTAAAAATTTACACAACATCAGTACTTAAAAAAGTAACTTTACACCACGACAGTACTTAAAAACGTAACTTTACACCACGACAGTACTTAAAAACGTAACTTTACACAACAACAGTACTTAAAAACGTAACTTTACACAACAACAGTATTTAAAAAAGTAACTTTACACAACAACAGTATTTAAAAAAGTAACTTTACACAACAACAGTATTTAAAAAAGTAACTTTACACAACAACAGTATTTTAAAAAGTAACTTTACACAACAACAGTATTTAAAAAAGTAACTTTACACAATGTCAGTACTTAAAAATGTAACTTTACACACCACTGCACATCATTTACAGTACCGCGCAATGGTCTTAACCAACATGCTTTTTAAATTTATTTATTTTGAAAATAAACTTGCATTAGCCCTATTAATGCTGGCTTCAAATTACTTGGGGATCCTGAAATAATTTAATCTTTAACAGGAGCTCCTCTGTGATCTTATTCTTATCTGCATCCATCATGTGTGTGTTTTTGTCCGTTATCTACTGTACTGTTATTTGTTAACTCTGAGCTTGTCCGATCATTTTAGTCCCATCTGTAAGCAAATCTCTGGTTTTAGACGCAGACCAGGTTTTACCATATTCAGAGTACCACTTTCTTTACTAAAGAACCTTAAAGAACCATCTCTTATAAGAGTGTACCTGAAAAACAAACTAAAATGTATAATAAATGTTGATCAGGAAGTGAACAGTATCTCATGTTATATATGAAGGTAAACATTAGAGGGCGCCTGTGAGTAAGTCCTCTTTGAATGGGACTGGATGGAGTTTAATGGCTGAAAACATTGATTTTTACTAGTTTTTTAATGCACATTTGATACATTTTTGAAAATGTACAAATATAACACTGTATAAATGAAAAGTTCTGACCCTTACATGAATTTGAACACTAAAGAAGATCACATCAGCCTGAAATAGAAGATATAAAGAAGCCTGTTTGAACAGATTACGCATAAATATAGAACTAGCCAAGTTAAAGGGAAATGAAAGCGGTGATGTTTTATAAATAACTGAAGAAATTGTGCTGAATACAACCTCTGTGCACGAAGACGCTGGAAATAACCTCAGGACAATGGGAAAGGTACAAGTGGCCTTGCACAACTAATCAAACACATTTATCTGCTAGCTTCCTTGTTTTGGGTCAACACCTCTAACCAGCAAGGCCGTGGATTGTTTTTACATCATGTGCCAAATGAATCAGCAGGTAGAGTCTAAATACAAAATTATAATCTCTTCTGGAAGGTGGACAACAGACGTTCAGAGACCTTCAAAGGCCAGAGATCAGAGCCAGACCTGAAGTGATTCCTCCATTAAGGTCAAATACTTCTGCAGTCTGAACAATGAATATCTGATTCAAATGAATCAAAAGACAAATATTTTATATATACAGCCAGAATATGGTGACCACCTACCTAATAATGGGAATAACCACATTTAACTGTGATCCCTGACATGTTCCTCATTGCTGCTGTTCATTATGGTGGTTAAGTGGCCCACTGTGGTGCATCAATTGTCCACCTGTTGTTCCCCTCCATTGGGAGACCCTCAATTTAGGAGAAGTTCATTCTCAGTACAGCTTCACACAGTTAGTGGTTACTGAGATACTACCTCCACCATGTTTCACATGTACACTATTATCATGTACATCAGTCACATCACGTCCTTTGTTCATGATGATGGTTTTACACTCTGTTACAACTGACTGGTCTGTTGACTGCAGTGTAACGTCACGTCCCCAGGCGAGTTCATTCCAAACCAGGGATGGTCATAATGCTCAGATATGACTGTACATATCAATATTGTTCAGTACTGTGCAAATAACTCATTACAGCATTGCAGTATTAAGTGTATTATCCAATACCTGGTTTAGTTCATCTTCATTACATTACATCAAGTGAGCCATTCAATAAATCAATTTTGAACATTTGTACATATCAGAACATTATGGCCACCCCTATTTTGGCCAGGGACGTCACATATGCCACCTAATAGGACGTGATGTGACTGATGTCCATGATAATAGTGTACATGTGAAACATGGTGGAGGAAGCATCTCAGAAACCACTAACTGTGTGTGATGTGTGAGCTGCTGTAGTGAAGCTGTACTGAGAATGGTTTTCTGGTACATTGAGTGGCATAACAGTGGTACCCCACAGGCCACTGATACCAAAGGGGAACAACGACTGATGAGTGGTAATGAACAATCAACAGCCCACATTGTACGTCTATAATGAACAGAGGAACAATAAAGAATGTGGGGCATCTGTGACGTTCCGTGTTGAGTTCATTCCAAACCAGGGGTGGTCTGAATATTCTGATATGACTGTGTATAGGTGCTAAGTGCACCTGCATCAGAAACAGGGCTCAGAACTGGTTCTTGGAATGAAAATGACAACAGAAACTGAAAGCCTGATTATCCTTAACTCAGATAGGATTTTTAAAAACCTCTGTTACCAGTTTTTCTTGTTGTAGGTCCCTGTAGGTAAGTAGGTATGCTGGCTGCTGATCACAAGCCAACTCAGTTATATATGAAAAAAGTATTTTTAGCATTTTAAGACCTTATTTTCTCAGTCCTCCAATCACTTCTCAGTAGATGTTGCCAGTTGTTGTCAATCTGTAGGCTTGCATAAGCATTTCCCATATTATTCAAATTGTATTTTGAATTTTCAGACAAAAGGGGCAAACGATGTGCCTCTCAGGCCCGTAAAAGGTGTCAGAGGCCGAGCCAATATGCTTTTAGTTTCAACTGCAGAACTAATTCAAGTTCTCAACCTTTTCTGAGTGACTGCCCATCAGTCTAGAATGACACTGATGGATGATTGACTACAGAGACCCCAGACTGCTCAGACCCCAGTCTGCTGAGATCTATGCATGCAGACTACAGACTGCTAAGACTACGGGCTGCTAAGACTATGGACTGTTAAGACTACGGACTGCTGAGATCTCTGCATGCAGACTACAGACTGCTAAGACTACAGACTGCTAAGACTACAGACTGCCGAGGTCTCTGCATGCAAACTATGGACCGCAGTCTACGGACTGCTGAGACTACGGACTGCTGAGACTACGGACTGCTGAGACTACGGACTGCTGAGACTACGGACTGCTGAGACTACGGACTGCTGAGACTATGGACTGCTGAGACTATGGACTGCTGAGACTACAGACTATAGACTGCTGAGATCTCTGCCTGCAGACTACAGACTGCTAAGACTGCTGAGATCTCTGCATGCAGACTACAGACTGCTAAGGCTACGGACTGCTAAGTAAGGCTACGGACTGCTAAGGCTACGGACTGCCGAGGTCTCTGCATGCAGACTACAGACTGCAAAGACTACGAAGACTACGAACTGCTAAGACTACAAACTGCTAAGATCTCTGCATGCAGACTACAGACTGCCGAGGCTACAGACTGCCGAGGCTACAGACTGCCGAGGCTACAGACTGCCGAGGTCTCTGCATGCAGACTATGGACTGCAAAGACTACGGACTGCAAAGACTACAGACTGCAAAGACTACAGACTGCAAAGGCTACAGACTGCAAAGGCTACAGACTGCAAAGACTACAGACTGCTAAGGCTACGGACTGCTAAGTAAGGCTACGGACTGCCGAGGTCTCTGCATGCAGACTACAGACTGCAAAGACTACGAAGACTACAAACTGCTAAGACTACAAACTGCTAAGATCTCTGCATGCAGACTACAGACTGCCGAGGCTACAGACTGCCGAGGCTACAGACTGCCGAGGCTACAGACTGCCGAGGTCTCTGCATGCAGACTACAGACTGCAAAGACTACAGACTGCAAAGACTACAGACTGCAAAGACTACAGACTGCAAAGACTACAGACTGCCTAGGTCTCTGCATGGAGACTCCCGACTGCCTTATACCAGCTGCTCACCAAACAATTACTACAACCTGCTCCAGATTATCTACCTGTCCTCCATTACTGACCACTCTGAGTTTATATGGACTCTAACTGCTGGAACTACTACTGTACACTTATGTACACCTGAACTACAACAGCCTTATAGGATGGTATGATGACTGTCTATAAGTATTTGGCTGACTGATTTGACACTTAAAAGCAGAAACTTCCGAAATCTCTCAAATTGGAGGTAGGGAGATTTTTTTTTTTTTTTTAAAGTCCAACTGTTACTGCACAATTTTGTTCTCACTCACTTTCCTCCTCCTGGAGATCCACAGAACTGCACATTTCACATGTGCTCCTCAGCTTACCACCCTAGTGCTCATCAGCACATCAGCAGAACGCTTAATTGGCAGAACTGGCTGTCAGTTCAGAGAGAAATATAAAATGTGCTGAGCTGTGGCTCCACTGGAGCAGAATTGAGAAACATTACTCAACCTCACTCGTAAAGCAGTGTCTGCACTGTGAGATCAGACAGAGATCAACATCCTCAGTCAGTCCATCATCAGTGGGCTGTTTTTAAGCTCGGCAGACCACTCTGAACACAGCAGTTAGAAGAAGATGAGGAAGAAGCTGAGGAAGAGGAGAAGAAAAAGGAAAAAAGAGGAGGAGGAAAAGGGAAAAAGAAGGAGGAAGAAGATGAACTGGAAAAATAAGCTGAGGATGAAGATGCAAAGAGGAGGAAGAAGAAGAAGAGAAGGAGGAACAGGAAGAAGAGGAAGAAGAAGAGGAAGAAAGAAAAAAGGGGAGGAAGAGGATGGAAACGGAAGAGGAAGATGAAGATTGGGTGAGGAAGAAGGAGGGTAGGAGGAATAGGAAGAAAAAGAGAAGAAAAAAGAAGAGGAGGAGGAAGAGAAAAAAAGAGGAAGAAAAGGAAGACGACGGAGTTTAGCTCAGGAGGACAGTAAACAGCTGGTGGGCTGTACATGATCAGGTGGAGAAGGTGAATAAAAGCCAGTCACTGCTGATGTTTTAGGAGTTCTGTGTGTAAACAGATGTGAAGTCAGAACTGGATTGATACTAAACACATGTGTACAGACATATCAGATGTGATCTGACCTCACATTCAAGTCACATGACCACAAATCCGATATGTATCTGATTTAAGAAAACATGAAATTGACTCTAATCTGATTTGAAAAGATCTTATTTGATATGTTCACACAGCCCTGAAAAAATCTGATCTGAGTCACTTGAGCCTGGTAATGTGAATGCTGCTCTGGATAACACTGTCTACCAATTGTCATACATGTAAATGTTAATTAGAACTGATGCCCTCTAAAGCTTATTTTGATAAGACCCATCAAATTTCAATTACATTTGTTTTCTCTGATTAGGATTTATTTAACAGATAAAAATTCACATTCTGTTCGTTACAAAATAAAGATGTAAGTGTGAAAGATGCTCACTGGAATATAACTGCGGTCAGCAGTGATACACTTACAATAGATTTTAATACCCAAAAGCTAAACCTTTTTATATTTGCACAACAGTCCTTATGTCTGTACTGCACACTCACTCTTTTTGGATGCTCGGGGCTGCAGACCCAGGCCTCCTGTAGGGATGCCATAAGTGCTGATCCTCTGAACCAGACTGGCCACGTTCCCCGAAGACCTGCGCAGAGGCACTGAGGAGTTCTCTTTTACCTCCTTTAGATCTTTCACCTCCTTTGTCTCCTTCGTTTCCTTAACCTCCTTTGGCTCCTTTACCTCCTTCAGCTCTTTCACTTCTTTAGGCTCCTCCTTTGGCTCTTTCCTCATTTCCTGAATGTAAAGAAAAGACAGCAGATTAACTGAATGCAGAGAATTTGAGTTTTTAGAACTAATTCATATGTTCGTAAACAAAGGGCTTCATGTCACTTAACACATGAGAATGATTCGGAGCACAACACACTTAGTTCACTTAGAAATTGTGATGATGTTCAGTGTACAATCACAAAAACAGCTCAGTGTGGGGCTGTGATGTCACATGTAAACCTGGTAACACTTTGAAGTTTTAATTTTCCGCTGAATAATGAAAAGTAACAAAAAGACATGAAGAAAAGAGAAACAGCTGCAGACTCAAGTTCAGTGGTAAGATTAATCAACAGTTGAGTAACCATGAGACTGGGTAAAGATCCTGCGTAAAGAGGCTGGGTAAAGAGGCTGGGTAAGATTAAGATAAAGATGAACCAATTTGCCAATGTGATTTTCACATAAAGGAATTTGACCTCCGCATTTAACCCATTCGTGCAGTGAAACACACACACACACACACACACGCACACACACACTAGTGAACACACTAGGCTGTGAGAATTTGTGCCCGAGGCGGTGGGCAGCCCTTATCCACCAGCGCCCGGGGAGCAGTTAGGGGGTTAGGTGCCTTACTCAAGGGCACTTCAGTTATGTCCTGTCTGGGGATCGAACCAGCGACCTTCTGGTCACAAGACCAGATCCTTACCACTAGGCCATGGCTGCCCGATGTAAAGAGACAGAGTAAAAAGGCTGGGTAAAGATGAAGGTAAAGAGACCAGGTGAAAATGCCAAAATAAGGAGACTTGGTAAAGAGGCTATTACGCTTGGGTGGTATAAAGGTATTTTGTTATACCGCAGTATTTAAATATGGTGACGATATCTACAAATTATGACGGTATTAGTCACGTGAGGTAATGCAGCAAATTTCAAAAAGAAGTCTATTAAAACTGGGACTTAAACATGCTTCACACGTCAGCAAAACACAGCGCCAGTTTCACAGAAACACACACACAGACACACACAGACACACACGATACTTTTATTTCAAAACTAAACAAGTAATTGTTTATTTCGGTCTCTGGTAAAGTTATTCTGTCTTATTTATACAACCGGTCGTCTCCGTCTGCTTCTATCACAGACAGGGTGTGTGCAGATTCACGCTCTGATGATCATATTAAAGTTAATTTTGTTTATTTCCTTAAATAGAAGTGAAACAAATTCGCTATGAGTCACGAATGAATGTGGACATCTCTCTCTCTCTCTCTGTCTGTGTGTGTGTGCGTATCTGCATGCGCTGGCCATACGGGGGAGGGGGGGGTCGCTGGTAATACCGCATCCCGCGGTATTGCCTCAAGCTCATACCAAAGTATGAAAAACACCAATACCGCCCAACCCTAGAGGCTATGTGAAAAAGACCGGTGTTACATCTGCTGAAAATGTCCCAGCATGCACTCCTGAAGCAAATAGGACAAATAAACATTTGTGGAGTAGTTTGGTAGACTTAAAATGAGTGATACTACTACTACTACTACTACTACTACTACTACTACTACTACTACTACAATTAATATTAATACTAATATTCTTTATGATCCAATACCAAGACTAATACATAAATACTGATACAGATCCTTTTGAGGGATTATTTACATTTTGTTACAATGAGAACCAGAAAATGCAGACATCTGAATATTACAGCACACTCCATTTCTAAGTGAAATCTAACACTTAATAAAACCTGAAGTATTCTGATTTAAAAGCTAATTCTAATACATAAAGAACAATAATGATATGATAAGGTATTGGTGTAGTTATTCTGTTATAACCGCTAGAGTGCGGTGTTAAAGAAACTTTCAGAAAGAGACACTTTCGGATAGTTAAGTGAATACAAAATACCCATAGACGGCTTATTTGCATTAATTCTGCAAAAACACTTACTGCCAAAACAAACAGCTTTACTTATCATTTGCATAATTGACCCGAGGTACTGTAAGCCACACACAAACAATGTACACAGTCATATTAGAATATTATGACTACCCCTGGTTTGAAATGATATCACAAATCCCACATGACATGGTTTACTGCAGTGAGCACACCAGTCAGCTGTATCAGAGTGGCAGCCATGGCCTAGTGGTTAGGGATCTGGTCTTGTGATGTGAAGGTCATGACTGAAGTGCCCTTAAGCAAGGCACCTAACCCCCTAACTGTAAGTCGCTCTGGATAAGAATGTCTGCTAAATGCCTCAAATGTAAATGAAAATGATGTGATGCGATTGATGTGCATGATAATAGTGCACCTGTGAAGCATGGTGGAGGCAGCATCTGAGAAACGACTGTGTGTGATGTTCTAGAGCTGCTGTAGTGAAGGTCTCAACTTCTTCCAAAGGCATAGATCATCACTGAGCACTCAAAGCCAATGGTGGTCATTCCCACTATTAGGTAGGTGGTCATAATATTCTGATATGACTGTGTTAAGAGATAAGAGCCTCCTGGTCACTGCATAGTCAGGAAAACACTGAGAAATACATCTGGCACTAATACTTTGCCTTCCTGGAGCCATGAGCAATGAGGAATGCCATGGGCAACATCCGCTGCAAACTTCCTGTCCATGCCGCTGACTGAGCAATTCTGTAGTCTGTCTAATTCCTGCTAAGATGAAGTGATTTAAGGTCCCAGCAAGAGATTATTTTTTTAAAAAGATTGTATAATAATAAATGTAGGTATAGTACAGTTCAAGCAATGTTTATATAGAGAATAATGAATAGGAATCTGGACTGAACTGGCTGAACTAGCTGAAATGGTCACGTGACTCACGTGACCCTCCATGTCCTGACGTGTCCAGAGTACCAGCGGAATAAAAGTGTTTTTTTTTTTTTTTTTACTAAAATATGTTTTCCCATTTGTAGGTGACTCTGCCATGTCCATATGTGGGCGGACATGGCGAGCCATGTGAGCCTAGTGATTGGTTAAGGAAAATTGACATAAACTTTACTCACTATTAGGACCGCCCATTTTACATGGAATTGCTATAGTCTTACATGGAGCCTTACAGAGTCATATCAGATTATTACAACCACCACCAATAGTGAGAATAACCACCCCTGGCTCAGAATGGTGAGCCTGACACTTTCCTCATTCATTATAAAGTTAGTGATTTCTGAGATGCTGCCTCCATCATGCTTCACCTTTACCATGTACATCAGTCACATCACGTCCTTTGTCCATAATGATGGTTTTACACTCTGATACAACTGACTGGTGCTCACTTATTTATACATGCAGTAAACACTGTCAGGTGGCATCCTGTGCCAAACTATGGTCAAAATGTTCTGGTGTGACTGTGTATTACACTCTAGACTCTTTCAAACATTCATTCTACATATATTTTGTGGGTACAGAAGAACAAGATATAAACATACTGAAGCTCTAAATCATCTTACAACATAAAACTTTGTAGTTTTGACCATCCAGATATTTGACATTATGAATTCAAAACTCAGATACAGGGAAACACACCTGAGACTAACCAAAAGAGATGATATACTAAAAAACAACATTTCACTCAATCACTAAACTTTTTTTTCCCTTGCCACTACTGCCTTTGGCTTACTCGCATCAGGTTTTGGGTTTTTGATCCAAATTGTCTGATGCCAATAATGTAACGCTGCTTTGTGACGTCCGTTGTAAAAAGCGCTGTATAAATACATTTTGATTGACTGACTGATAAACATTTATTTCAGTCCCTCTAATACTTCTAACCCTTCAGAAAGTTCATTCAGCTCTGTGAACACTGCTTTTCCTTTAACTCACTAACGTTCCTTTAACTACTCCACCCAAATGAACAAAACAGAGCAATCAAATAAACTCAGGTGAAGTAAAAACAACAGTGTCCACGCCTTCAGATAAAACACACAGAACATGAATTTAAACACAAGAAAGTCTTTTTAAAGCTGATGTGAAAGGAAGTCTGTAGTTAAGTCTCTTACCTCTTCACTATCCATGACTTTCTGTAAGAAACTGTCTGAGCTCTGAGCCGATAATCAAAACTGCAAACTGCATCCGGGAGCAAAGTTCAGTCTGGAGTGCTAAGAACTACCCATGTTGCAACAGGGCACTGCTAAGGAGGAGTATGAGGACAGTACAGTAACACTGAAATGTAAGATACAGACTGACTGACTGACAACTGTATTAGTCCCAGAGGGACAGACAGATAACCTTAATCTGTCTGTTCAAGACAGACAGACAGACAGTCATATATTACTTTTGTATTTATGTCCTACAATGTTTATGTTCTACCATGAAACTGTGCTTTAAGTGGTTTCAGACTAAAACAGCTGGTTTGATATAAATGTAGAAAACATTCTCACCAGAATTCTGACTTTGATACCAAATCAATACTCTGACTATAAACTTGAAACTCTCACTATTGTCTTTATTTGATGGAACACAAACACATTTCTACATTCTTACAGTTTACAATGCAGCTAATGTTTCAAAAGTAATGACAGCTAGAGTTAGAATTGAGTGCCAAATGTAAGCACAGAAAAGTCTTCATTAAACACAATTAAACTCAAACAACTGAAGTGGTGAAGCATGGTGGAGGCAGCATCTCAATAATCCTGAACTTTGTGGGAAGTTCTAGAGCTGATCGACAGGTTCACCATGCTCACCCACAACCACACCTCAGTGCTCTAGTACAGGTGGAATAGACACAAGTGCCTCTGGATACTTTGCGTCCCTTAATACAGTCCATGCCACGATGTCTCGCAAGTGTATTTATATGAATACACTGAAGAGGTGCTGGGATGTAGATTTTTGGACTACAACCCCAGTGGAAGGATAAGAAAACAAAGATTAGAATAAAACTAAAATAAGAGTTAAGAGTAACGAAACAATTATCCAGTATCTGTGAATACATTGAAAACATGATTCTTGATTTACATCATTTCATTGTATCTTTGAAAAACATTTTGTACTAAATAATCAATAAAATATATTTTCAAAGTGTAGATTTATTAAATATCAGTGGCTGTATCAGGTCACATGATAGATGCTCGAAGTATAAAGACATTATTTCTGTAACCACGCAAAGGTTTCGATTGGTTGAGGGTGTTCAACATGTGCGTTTTCGTCAATTTCCGTGAACACGGCATCACAAAGAATGTGTCAAAATATAGAACAACCTAGATAGCGACCACACATAGCCTGCGTGCCAGCTGTACTGCCCGCTCATAGGCACAACAACCGATGACTCAAAGTTGTAAGGTGTGAACTTGGGCCCACCCACCAGATCTCACCTTAACAAAATTGTCTGGGAAAAGGCCTCTTCGTCCATTAAGGTCACCTTCCATCCATCCCTCTTCATCGATTCGTCGCACATTCTTGATTACATCTCCCAGCTTGAGGGTCAACTCATCCTCATGGACCGCTTGATATTCGTACTCCACCACCACTTCAACTGCAAGGACAGACAGATATACAGGTAGAGAATAACACATTAAGTGACAGAAACATTTCAATCACAGCACAAATGAAAAATAAGGAATCCAGAAACGGAATCTTTAACATGCACAGTAAAGTCTATGACTTTTAAGCTCGTAGCAGGTTATAAAAAGACTATATATCTAAGAATATCTAAGGCCACTTTCAAAATAAATCAGGTAAATCACGAGTGTCTCAGGTCAGATCTGCTGAGACGACTGTTCACACTGTTATTATCAGATCTGATTTGTCTGTCCACACATCCCAAGTCTGTCTGTTTGGATTTCTGTGGTAACAGTGCAGACGTCAGTAGCTACAAACACGCAGGTGACGTTGCTTCAGAGTTGCCAGGTTTGCTGTTTTCATGCCAAATTGCAGTATTTATTTTAAAACACTGAAGAGGTGGTGGAGTGTTGGTTTTTGGACTACCTTAAATGTACCACCAAAAACTCTAACACTAGAAGACCCCAGTGGAGGGATAAGAAAACAAAGATTAAAACAAAACTAAGACAATAGTTAAGTGTAACAAAAAGCAATTATAACTTCCTCAAACATCTGTGAATGGACTGTAGATTTTGGGTCAGTTCAAGTTTGTGTAGTTGATCTTTTGTTAGACAGTTGGCTGAAGAGTTTTTCAGGACCTGGCAACCTGGGACGTGCTTCTTGGATCCGCACACTTCCGTTGCTCTGGATTTGACGTGCCATTCTTTGTTGCGTTGTGAGTGATGAGAAAGGCACTTCTGAATCCAATTTGAGCGGCCAGAGCGACCGGACTGACGGATCTGTACACATCCGATTGTAACTGGATTTCAAGCCACCTTCAAATGTGGCTTAGATCAGATTTGATGTGATTTTTGTCTGTCCGGACTACCAAACATCAATATGGATACAATCTTGATCCTGAACTCCGCCTCACATTTTCAGTTTTGCTGACTTTTATGGCACGACTAGTGATCATACAGTGCACCACTGAGCACAACCCAAAACACATGTGTCTCATGTCACACAGGAGAGGCAGGTTACACATTAAAGTTCAACAGCTTGCTGCTGTCATTGTTTGCACCACCATTTGCACTAACCCAAAATGAAAGAAGGTCGTAGGTGGGAAGACAGAGTCAGCATGGTCTGTAGACTGTAAGGAGGTGGAGGAGAGAAGCACAGCACATATATGAACGAGGCAGAGGTTGACTTCTACACATTTCCACCTTAAATTGGCGCTGCAGTATTGTACTACTGAATGTAGCTGCTGCATTCACATCTGGCATTAATGGATCCAATCACAAAGGACTGCCAAAACTGGTGGTCCATTAGTCAGGCTTATGAACAGAAGAGAAGATGCTGAAAGACACAAGAAGCATCTGCTTCCTGGCTCTTCGTAAGACTCGCAGTTATTGCATATTTTCTGGTTGTGGCGGTGTTGATGTGGGTGGTGCCAACTGCTGTCACAGTTAGTGACATGGTGGTTAGGGACCCAGTCTGATAACCAGAAGGTCGTTGGATTAATTCCCTTGCAGGACATGACTGAAGCGCCCTTGAGAAAGGCACCTAACCCCCAACTGCTCAGCGGGCACCGTGGACAGGGGCTGCCCATAGGCACCTGCGCTCACTACCACCTAGTGTGTGTTTCACAGGACATTCTGTACCCCCTGTATGTGACTTATGATTGGTTTACCCAGGACAGGGTAATTGACAAAAGATTTAAATCAGACCTTTTGTCATTTCTTTAACAGACAAGCACAAAAACAATGACATCTCCAGGTCTGAACAACAATAATGAAGCTGCACTGATCAAGTGTGGTCTCCCCTGTACTCTGAGCCACACAAACAGCCTCCTGAAATCAGGTCAGCACACGAAATGCCACCGCATATTGTTTAAAAAATGAAATACGACATTAAAATGGACAGAAATGGGATCAACCTCATCCACTACATCACAGTAAATTTGCCAGTGTTAAATCAACACTATTAGAGTTAAATTAACACTGGGAGTGTTACATTTTGACACTCTCAGTGTTAATTTAACTCTAATAGTGTTGATTTAACACTGGCAAATTTACTGTGTACTGTGGACTGATAACGAGACGCAGACAGAGCATTCTTCATCCCTTAACTGAACTGTCCTCACAGACAGACGCAGAAAAGCAGATCAGATTTTCTTTCATATGCAGTCATACAAACAACTCGTCAGCCTGGGTCAGACCAGGTCCTCAGGAACAGAACCGCAGAGCCTTAGGAGGGAGCTAAATCTGGCAACAACAGATGTGATCTGGAGGAGAATCTGACTGGTAGCAGTTAGCAGAGCAATCGCAGACAATACATCCAGCCAATCACGTTAAAGCATTTAAAATCTTTGTGATTAAGGTCTCGTTAAACTGAATGTAATTTCCAAGCTGTAAAACTACAGTTAATTCTTACCCAGCATTACACACCACACCCAGATAGCAATGAATAAAGGGCCAAATGTGGCCCACATCTGTTCTCTTATGGCCCGTCTTTAGCCTTGAATTAGGGCTTTGACTCAAGGTGAGTCTGGTTGCCTACTCTGTCACAAACCAACTTTAAATGGGCCAAATATCAGGTGTGTTAACCCAAGTCAAGCCCAACTTATGACATTTGGCCTATGTCTGGCGCATACAATACTGACCACAACCAAAGTCAAGCCTGGCTCATGACATATGGGCCACTTTTGGTCCACAGAACATTTGCCAGTGCTGTAACTGAGCCATATGTGCCAAAAGAGGCGGAGATTATGCTCAAATGCGTATGCTATTTGGGTACTTAACCATATCTCACTTTACAGTGCCCCCCAATACAATCACAGGCATTCTTGCCATGGCTGGTGGTAGAGATGTGCCACTGAGCTAAGAGCTTTTTCTTGCTGTCAGTATATTCAGATGTACACCTGGGTAGAGGAAGGCGACAATGCTGTTAGGCCTATTGAGGAGATCGTTCTTCAAGGAGACCGCTAACTACAGAAAACAGGCTTTGGATGTACAGGACTGCAACATTTGTAACGTGTGCTGGCAAAGCAGGTGGTGGACAAACGATGACACAGAGCATCAGGTGGAGAAGACGTGAGGCTAATCATCACTGCAGAGTGAGCTCAGCTTCACCTTCAAAGGTGGCCTCTGTCAGGAGAAACGGAGGAAACTCTCTCAGTAATCCACTGAGGTTGTTACTCAGTTGGCTAACAGCAGACATGACTTTGCCAAGTCAAGGTTGGCGCAGAATGACACTTCCGTGCATCACAGAACAAAATGTAGACTAGTAACAATCCCACAATTTAAAGCTACATGATTCAACCCATGTCCTTCACCGTTATCATGCAGAGCAAAACAGATCCAAGAGAAAGCCATGAGAACGAGTTCGCTCTCCGGGAGAGCTGGCACGATCAATACATGTCAGTGAGCCATTATGTCTCTTTGTCCAGCTCTCAGCACACCGCAGCTACACGACCCTGATCTGTTAGCACTGCTGCTGCTGTCTGACCAACACTCATCCCATCAGCTCACTTTGACACACTCAGACTACCAAGCTTCAGCGCACGCGTGCACACACAGTCACTAACAGGGTTTCTACCTATTTTTAGTGCACATTTAGATCCTCTATTACAGTAGCTCTGTCTGTAAAGTTGGTTCTGCCAAACAGTAGAGTTAAATGTCTCTAAACTAATAAAACGGCAACTTGGCACAGCCCTGGTCTACCAGAACAGAAATGTGCTGAGCAAACTTGGTTATCTGTACTATCACTTAGTCTTATTATTCTTTGTGATAGTCATGAATCCTTAATACAGCCAACAATCTCTTTAACAGCTTAATGTGACATACTGTTGGCTTCCTGCAATACGAGTGAAGCTCAAAAGTCATCAGCCCAATCTTAAACCAGACAACAAAAAAGGAACAATTTCTGTGAAGTCCACCCTTCTCAGCATCTCAAGGAGGAAACAAGAGTCCGAGAGACTGCATGCAGTCTCAAATATAGATTTCTCACATTTTAAAAATATACTGTTCTGTGGCTGACACAAGCTTGTGAGTAAAAATATTCCTAAAAGACTAAAAGCGAGCAGTAATTCATCATCTGATGGCATTTCAGTTATATTACGTGGCAATGAGCTGAAAAGAGACAAAAACAACTTTGCTAACAAACTTCAGTCTCCTTGGCTCGTTCCTGAGCATCACCGCTCCATGCCGTCTTCCAGCACTGGCCCGGTCTATAATGACAGGCTTGGCTAAGCATCATGGCTTCCCAGCCAGAGGCGGCCTGCAGCTGGGCGCTGATCCAGAGCCGCAGACTGCACTCAGCCTCAGTAACGAGTTTCTGGCCCCACATATTCCCACAGCAGCCATTTCAGGAGGAAAACAGATAAGCAGATTGCTTCTCTTTGAGATGATAGCTGGAAAAGGCAAGAACTTCCTTACCTTTATTTACATATCAGAATATTAAGGTTCGGAATGAACTCAACCTGGATCGTCTCAGATGCCACGCGACCGCATGTATAAATAATGAGCACACTAGTCAGTCGCAGCAGAGTGTCTTAGTGTCTTAAAGCCTATGATAATGGGGTACCTGGTGAAGCATGGTGGAGGCATCTCAGAAATCACTAACTTGGGCAGCTCTAGAGCTGCTGCAGTGAAGGTTACATTCAGTGTCTCCAAACGACATAACAGTGGTGCCCCACAGGCCAATGATGCCATGACTCTGGTGAGTGGTAGAGAGCAACTGGTACACCACAGTGGACAAGTTAACAACATATTAGACTCTATAGAAACCTACATAATGAGGAAAGTGTCGGGCATCACTACTGTAAGGGAGTTACTACTACCAAGGGAGGTTATTTCCACTATTAGGTCGGTGATCATAATATTCTGATAAGATTGTGTATTTCATGTGTGTTGCTTAGATATAATTTGACATATTAAGCATTTAACAATTTGTAGATTTCAAGGGGAATTGCAGGAAATTTCAAAAACAAATTCCTGCATAATTCAGTTGATACGACATCTACCAAACAAATATGGCAGTTTTACATGCTCTGCAAAATTAACCTACATGTATACAAGTTTGTATATGTAATGATATTTGTAAAATATTGAATAAACTAAAAACAGGCCTCCTACATGCACCTCTTGGTCACAAACAGACTTTTAAAATTACATTCTAGGTCAAAAACTATTATTAAATGTTGTACAAAAGGGCATGATAATACGGTAACAGTAAGCATGGTGGAGTAAGCATCTCCAAAACGACTAACTGTGTGGGATGATCTAGAGCAGGTGTGCACACACTTTTTCAGCCTGCGACCTACTTATCTAATGACCAAGTCAAAATGATCTACCTATACTACAGAAATGCAAGACATATTTATTTATAAATACAATTTGTGTACAGTGTATGCTGGTGTAGCTTGAATAACTACATTAACCCATTTCGCACAATACATCTGTGTACATGTTTTGTCATTACCCTACTGATGACTTGCACTTAATGGAATCAGTGAGGGATGCATAGCCAGCCTCAAGCTAGAGGTCTGCATTACCGCAGGACCAGTTATAATACCTTGCGGCGCGGGACCATTTATTGTCTTTTGTGGGAGCGGTCGGTCAGACAGTCCAGTCGTCGCGGGAGCGGGACGAGACATACATGTCAAAAAATCCCGCAAGTTAATAAATTGTCTAGAAAATGATGATAATCATGCAGCTAATCAGTCAGTAAGAAAGTCAAAAATTGGCGGCTCTCTCTCACTCTCTCTCTCACACGCAGCGCGCATGCTTTCACTGTCTCTCCGTCTCTCTCTGTCTCTCTAGGATCAGGGGCGGTACTATGGCCGGGCTACGGAGCTATAACTCCGGATCTTATATCCAATCCAGAACCAAACCACCAACATCCCCTCCCCTCCTTCTGTCTCTCTGAACGAGACTGCTAGTGCACCCCTCCACACACACACACACACACACACCAGACGATAAACTAAACTCAACTCGTGCGCGCGAACGATAGCGGACATGGCCAATCACACGTTAGCAAGAAACATCAGAGCCAATCGAATGAGCTTGTGGGCAGTTTAAAGTTAAACAGTATTTTCAGATTGAGCGGCTTGGATTCCCGCTGGGTCCTAGTGCTCGACCAGTCTCCCTGTATGTCAATCAAGTGACATGTTTTATAGCGAGGACGGATGATAGACTTTTTTTTTAAATGCCATGCAATCTACCCACACTACCTTTGTGATTGACCGGTAGATCGCGATCGACGTATTGTGCACCCCTGATCTAGAGCCACCATAGTGAAAGTGAACCGTAGTCACTTCTCGTAGTCCATTCCCAGAGGGGAACAATGACTTCCATTCCCAGAGGGGAACAATGACTTCGACGAGTGGTGCAGAGCAATCAACACACCACAGTAGACCACTATAATGAACCTCTATAATGAACAGAAAGGTATCAGGGATCACAACGTCACATTGCATCAAAAGTTCAGTCTAAACCAGAGATGGTCATAATTTCTGACCATGAATCTGTCATATAACTGCAGGAAGAGTATGTGTAAACAGTAACACACTCAAACAAAGAGCTGGGCTTCAACCAGCAACACGAGGTAAGTCAGACTAAAATCTTGAACATAAACTGATTAGAATCGCTCCGTACGTTGAACAGGCACCCAAACAGTGCCCTCATTTGACTTCCAGACTGGTTCCGCCTCTCGAGATGTCAGCTAAACAGTGAGAGGAAGAGCTGAAGAAAGCCCTCTCTTGTTTCAGCGTTTCAGAGGAAATACTTTGTAAGCAGTAACAGCTTACAGGTGGCTAAGGGAGCAGAGTGGTACTCAGCAATAGAGACGTCACAAAAGCCAAGGAAGTGGGATCTGACCTCCGGATGAAACTTCCTGCACTGAAATGTCAGTGACCTTGACCACAATGTGTGCCAGAAGATTATAACAGCCCACCAACTCAACCAGATTGACAGGTTTTATTCTAGAAGGGCTAGAAACCATCCAACACTGCAATCACTGAGAAACCCAAAGAAATAGTAATGTGCTACTAAACTGAATGTTTCTTTTAAAAATAAGAATTGGAGGGACTCTGTGTATTGGTTTATTTTGCCATAAGCTTAAAATCTGAATTAGATCAGTTCATTTACTGAAGCCATTTGAATTATTTTTTTATAGGGTATACATAGATAATAAATAATAGATAGGTACGGAGTGAAGCATGGTGGAGGAAGCATCTCAGAAACCACAAACTTTGTGGGATGTTCCAGACTCACTGTTGTGAAGGTACTGAGAATTATACGTTATAGAGTTATACGTCATACATCGAGTGTCTCCCAATGGCATAACAGTGGTACTCCCACGGGCTCTGGTGAGTGGTACAGAGCTGGCGGCACACCAATGTAGACCAATTAACCTCTATAATGAACAATGAAGTAACAAGGAATGTGTCAGGAATCACCATACCAAGTGGCATCTGTGATGTCCCGAGCCGATGTCATGCCAAAACCAGGGGTGGTCATAATATTCTGATATGATGGTGTATATAGCCACACAATACATGTAAACACTGTATCCTGTTTTATAAAGCATGAAGAGAGATTGGAAAACAGTCAAGCCAAAAGTGGAGACCACCTGCACAGGTCTGTCTGGAGCATATGCCCAATGGAAGAAAGTGGGCCAGACTACCTGCATGATCCTGGCACAGAGGAGCCCTCTGATTAACAGGGGTCAGCGGTTTAATGAAATGATATAAACACAACCCAAGTCTGCTCTCAATCACTATGACAGTGTGGGTGATATTAAATATGGTCAAACCACCTTGTCTCAAGCCACATAAAATGCCCACACAATCACCTGCCATGGGTGGGACTACGCAAATAAAAACACACCCACAGACATAAATTATGCTAAGCTGGCAGCACTAAAATAAGGGCAAGACCTGAAATAAAAATGGAATAAAAGGGACAAAATGCAAACAAGAGAACCAGTGTGTTAGATGCTTTGTTAGACCGGAGGCAGGCTGAGAAATGTGATTAAGAAATTAGATAAAGCTCGATTTAATCTTATATATACAGTGGTACCCCTACTTACAAGCATCCCCACTAACGAGTATTCCAGATAATGTGTCGAGATCTCGGAATAATTTTGTTCCAGGTAACGAATAAAATTCCAAGTAACGAGTAGCCTAAATTAGTTCAACTATGCCAACCGCTAGGGGCGCTGCGGTCGTAGCATCCCCTAGATGCTTGTGTAGAAGAAGAGGTCAGTCATTACCTTTGACCGCTGTCCAGTGAAAGTGCTAGTGAAAGCGACACTAAGGTAGCAAAAGGTAGTGAACAAGAAAGTTAGATCAATTTTAC
>BRDA01000981.1:5893-26859 GCA_036984385.1 Crenuchus spilurus | reverse complement strand
ATTTGAAAGAAGACGACTAAAGACACGTCTGGGTGAAATGACCAAGTAAACAACCCAGTAACCGAACAACAAAGTGAACAAGTGAACGAACTAGCAAGTAAACAAAGAAAAAACAAACAAACAAAAGTTAGTAAACAAACATAAGTAATTAATTTTTTTACAGAATAAACACTCCAAGAAACTTATGGAAACAAACCCAAAAGATGGTAGATCTTATACTTGTTATAAAGTAAAAGACACAGATTAATCAGTTTTACATGTATTCTTATGGGGAAAATGCATCCAGCTAACGAGCAAACCAGCTAACAAGCTCGGCTCCTGCACAGATTAAATTCATAAGTAGGGTTACCACTGTACAGTTACTCTGACCAGAATCCCTGTAGTGCTACAAGGCTGAGAAAATGAAATATTGTTCATATTCTAGATGGTAGAAAACCCAAACAAAGGTATTCAAAGAACCTCACAAATAAGACATTTTTTTAATTAATGAATACAAACAAATGATTGAAAACAAACAAACAAAAAAGAAACAAATGAACGATCAAGCAAGTGAACAAGTGAAACAACAAGCCAATGACCCAACAAATGAACCAGTAAAGTGGGTCTGCACAGAAATCAGCAGAAGAAAGTTTACATGTTGCATGTTTCTTCTTCTTCTGCAACTTAATTGGCTGGTTGTGATATGATTACTTCTCTGACTGTATAGATTTTTTAATTATATAACCCAAGTGCATGTAAATGCATCAAACTGACTGAATCCTTACTGTGTAGTTCTACAGTCACAAAATGATATACAGCACTGTTCTGCGTGTGCAAGCAAAACATTTAGTTAGCTAATATCTGTAGTGACGTGGCATGTTTAGTTTCAGAAGGAAAACACAAGCCGTTTTGTATGTGTATATTCTAACAACAGCATAAGTCTCTAAACATATGACATGTCGAAAGTCAATGTTCTTGTTTTTATTTATACATTCTATTGGTTTTGATGTAGAGCTGGACGATATGTTATCACGATACATTTTTCTATATTGATCAATCTCGATAATTATCACAATATTAAATTTTCTAACACTGTCATAGTTTTAAACAACATCTTTCTAAAAACAAACAAAAAAAATACATGAAATGTTGCTACTTAAAATATTAAAATGTTTACTGTCAGAACATAATATTGTAGCGTCCGGCTGGACGCGTTGAAAGGATGGAGGAGAAAGACGTTTACAGTCGTCGCTTTATTGTTGAAACATACAATGATTGCTGTTGGCCACAGCCACTCCAAAATAACAACAGGCTAGAGAGCCAAGCTAACAGGCTAATGCTAGCACTCGGGCTTAGACACACACAGCGAGACCCCCCCTCCTTCTCCTTCTTCTCACACAAACAGACGAGAACACAGCGACCTCATGCTCTCTCGCCCGGCCCTACTACGCTCTCCCCCAATCACAGCTTGTCTTAAACACAACAGTGCATTTTGGCGGCGCTGGTGAGGAGGAGCTAACAAGCAACAGTATTAGACTTCAGAACTCACTGTCAAGATGCTTAGATGTGAAATGGAAATGAGCGTTAATGCTTATCAAATTCTATTGTCCCGGCTTATCATCATCAAGGGAAAAATTATCTTGAAAAAATCGATATTGTTTTATCGCCAAGCACTACTTTGATGTCTTGTCAACACTTTCTGTCTCCATAGTAACTGCTGTGCAGGTTAGAATGTATGACGACAGTTCATTTATGACTGCAGTGCAACAAAACATGGCTGCCCCACTTATGATTTGCAGAAAGATGATAAGCGTGCAGTGGTTCGTTGCAGGTGTGTTTGGACATCTGTAAACTAAATATGTAGTGATGCTGTAAGGAATGTGAACATTTGCTAAAGAAAATCATTACTGGTGATGAGAAAGGCAATCGTCACTATGAGTCTGAGAGTAAACAGCAGCAACATCCTCAATCAGCCAAGAAAAATCTCAAAAGTCAAACATCAGCTGCTGATCGAACCGGCAACCTTCCGGTCACAAGATCAGATCCATAACCACCAGCCCACGTCTGCCCTGTATTTCTGCCACAGCAATGAAACACTTCAACTTCTGCTTGCTGGGACACATCAGGATTGTAAAATATACAAAATTCTTTAAAATAATTGAGTTCAGATTAAATAACTGCAATTATCTCAAATTCAATCTGGTGAAAATATGGAAATTGTGACTTAATCATTGGTAAATGTTGAGATCATTCCCATTCATTTTCTGGGTAGTGGTGGTCTTCGTAATATTAGAATGTTTCTGATTTTTAAGGTTTTATTATTTAGGGTTGCCAGGTCACAAAAAATTCCCCATCCCAATCTGCGACAGAAAGGTGCACAACATAAGCTGAAACTAGCCCAAAATCGAAGGAATACAATCATTAGAAGTACCAGTATGCTCCTTTTAAACTTTCTTCGTCATTCAGTCGCTTCTCATTTCAGTTTTTTTATCACTTTTTATCTACTATATTATTTTTACTATGCTCAAAGCATTTCATATTATTATTAAATATAACATAAGAAAATATCTACATAATTGTACTAATGCTCTTCACCCTGCCTGCTTTTAGCCCACGTTTTTAATGACCCAATCATTAGGCAATTTAATCATTGTTACTATAAGAGCTTTTTGGTGGCCGTAGTCCATTTTTAAAGTAGCAGTATTAATGAGTTTTTTCAAAATAGCCATATTTGGTAGAAAAGGCACAAACCTGGCAACCCTGAGTGAGCTTGAGTAGTTTAAGCAGGATAGCCTACTATTCAGAATCTCAGATTTTTTTAACACAGTAGATTTAAAGAAAATATATTAGTCCAGTATCAGCCTATTTCAATCCTGGCACTGGAGAAAGAAAACCTGGTATGATGCCATCTGTAATAATAAGCCAAATGTCTAAAAACTGCCATGTGGAATAAAGCCTACTGACAACCAGGACTGGTAGAACAACAGATGAGATGTAGGGAGAGGCTGTCGAGATTCTTCACATATTTTCTGTGAGATGTTGAGATGCTTTTACATTTGTCATGAGGAGGGCAGGCAAGACCAGGTCGGGGCAAGGCCCTGGAAGTCAACTCCTCAGTATGATGCTGCCCATACCATCTCAGCTAGTCATGTAAACATTTAACCACGAGAATCGAGGACAAGAAAAGCCCAACAATAAGTTTTTAACAAACACAGCTGAGTGTGATACTTGTATTAGCCAGAGATTCCCATTCTCAGTTACCAGACCATCCAGCACTGGCTTCATTTTGGCAAGATTAATGATCCACTGCACCAAAATCAGTAATCATCATGCAAACAGCTTTTATTGTTGGTGTTCATAAAAGTGACACATTGACCAATATGTCGACATATTAGCTAATTAGATGATGCATTGATAAAGATACTGGTATTGGGTATATGCCCGATACTGTGCTCGTTTACTCGTACTCACAAACAACGCTCCGATACCAACATCCAATACCATATACATACAGTGGTACCTCAGTTATTACAGTAAGGAAATTTTGTCCCAGTAATTGTTCATCCGCCCAGTTTTCATTGCTGTGCCCTGGTGACTTGATGCTAATTTCACAAAAATAAAAACAATCTACCCACATTTTTTGCTGGGATGTTAAAAATTGTCAATAAATATCTTTAAATTGCAGTTTAGCATTTGTTTTTTCTTTAAAAATCAAGACACAAATACATTTATACAGCAGTGAAAGTGTCAAATAAAAAATTCTGTATTCAGCCAAAAATCTTGTTTTGTTCAGTTTTGTTTAAAAATGTTCATTTTGGTGTACCTCTAATGGAAATCCAAGCAAAGCAGACTGCAAACTTTGCTCAACAGAAATATCAGAAGGGACTTCAGCATCTTCATACAAGTCACCTGATAAAACATCTTAAAATCAAACAAAACTTACTGCTAACACACGTCAGCAAGCATCACTGCAGCAAACGCTAGTCTTCACACAACCCTCAGTCTGAATATAACAGAAGCTCTGAGCATCAACAGGATATTGTTTATGATCAGTTATCGCTCATCGACAACCAGAGATTTCTTAACCCAAGAAAGTCCAAATATGAAACTGCCAACTGTTACAGGCAACAGAAACAGTCTTAACAAAGACACATCAAGAGCTGCAGGACATTAAACATCTCACCATTACTACAGACATTTGGAGCAGCAACGTCTGTCCAACGTCTCTCATTAGCTTAACTTCACAGCGGACAGATCAGGATTTCATCCTCCAGTGAGTTGCAAAGCAGTTCTGTGGATCACACATGGACCGAGCAACAGCACATCTGAGGAAATGTTCAAGACTTAGGATGTTCCTAAAAGTCCCATTCACATCGTGATGCAGGACGATGTGAAAAACATCGTAAAGGCTATAGATGATGCTGGACTGACTAACGTTTCCTGTGTTGCTCACATTCCGGCTGGCAGTAAACAATGGTCGCTGATGCTGTGGCAGATGGACGCAAAGTTGTTGGGCATTTTAAACTTTCTACCCTGGAGTCCTGCTTAGAAGTCATTCAGATCGCCCCAAGTGGCTCAGCGGGCAAAGACACTACCACTATGACCCGAGGATCGCGAGTTTGAATCCCAGTCATGCCATTTGCCATCAACAGCCGGGGCCCAATAGAGCAAAAAAATGGCAGTGCTCTCTCTGGGCAGGTAGATGGCGCTCTCTCTCCCTATCACTTTCATGTTGCAATGTCCGCTGGCTCAGGCGTCTACTGATTGGTCCAGTCAGAGGTGGGGACCCTCTGTGCCTTCCCCCGAGTGCGTTAGACTCTCCAGTGATGGTGTATCAGCGGTGATTCGAAAAAGAAGCAGTGGCTGCATCACACGCAACGGAGGAGGCTTGTGCTTGTCTGCACCCTCCTAGAGTCAGGGACAGTGCAAAGTGATGGGGAGAGGCCTAACGGAGGGGACGGGTTAATTGGATACCACTACATTGGGAAGGGGATAAAATTGGCAAAAACCTAGAAATTAATTATATAAAAAAAGAAGACATTCAGATCAAACTTAAGTTTACAGTTACAGTTAGTAGTAAAATTTAAGGATGCACAGAATATTTGGCAACCAAACTTATTCTCCCAAAAATGGCAACCCCCCCCCCCCAAAAAAAAAAAAAAACACTTTTAATGTCACGTAATGTGAGTTTAATGTTGGTTTAATATTCAGAATTGTGCTTTTCCTCACCAACAAAACACAGATTTGTTAGTTACAGATTCAGTTATAGTTTGGTGCTGAAATGGAAGAAGACAAACTTCAAGCACAACCTTTACTAAACTGCACTTGTGATAACGAAGCCAGAATATGGCCGCTTAGCTTTGTGTTTGTGCTCTGGTGGCTGCAGTGTTTCTGTCTCACAATTCCCAGAAGAAATGTGAAGTGTTTCAGTGTCTGTAGCCAATGACACTCACATTAAACACACAAAACATCCATGTGACTTACATCATTCATTTTAGACACTTTCATCATTTTATTAAATATTAGTAGTTTATTAAGTATTAGTAACATACATGCATCTTCATACATATTAATATACTTCATACATATTCATATTATTACTGTATCTTTGTTTTATATACAAATATAAAAGAATAATCAATTAAACTCATGTTATTAAACCTAATGAAGTCAAACCAACTTATTAAACAGACATTCCTGACTAACTACAAGACTTCTTTTGGGAAACAGTTTAGTTACTAAATGTATAATCATTTATAGAACTGAAAAACCACATTTGTGTTAACATAACACTTCTTAATATGTCTGTGTTAACATGTTAAATTAACATATTTGATACACATTATGTAATAAAATCTAAAGAGTAAATGCTTACATAAAACCCAATTCATTCATTGTTCCATGTTGTATTGTGTTAAATTCTGTTCTCAGGTATCGGTACCATGTACTGACACTTTGTTGGAGAAAAAAATGGTACTGATGCATTCCTAGTAATGTTTTTGTTCATCGATATCCATTTGTCTTTGCTCTAGTGAAAAACCCCAAACAACTAGGAATTAAAGGCGGGAGGAAAACTGATCTGGGCCTTCAACATTAATGAATCAGGAGGATCTTCTTGCCCATCAGTCAAGTAGCCTTAAAGTTACCAAGATGCAAACCGGCTCTGTTAAGACCTGAGGTGACAGCTAAGTATTTCAACAAATATTTACAGCACATTACAAATGTACTTATTATGCCTTAGAGTGCCAAACAACCCAAAACAACAGGATTAAAATTACGCATGGCTTTCCAGGTCATATTTGGTCTAAAACATGTAGCTGATGTTTGAAGGTAACTAATGTAGCCCCCTGTTAACCATGTCAGATTATGCTGTAGTGTTCACTGAAAACATTAACTAGCAATAACAGCCTTTCATGCCAACAAAATGGGCTCTGGGTTCTAAAGAACTTTGCTGGCCCAGTTTACATCCAAACGTTTCACAAATGTTATGCACATTTATGAAATTTCAGCAGAAATGTTTTCATCCACTACAACTACACAAATAAAATTTTAGATGACAAAGCTGCCATTCATAAAGGGGGGAGTCACGGAGGCCGGTTTCCTACACAGTTTGGTGATTTTCCTGATCAAACACACTTGATTCAGCTCAGCAGGTAATGAGCCGGTTTAATTGTAGTGTCAGAGCAGGGCAATCACCAAACTGTGGAGGAATCCGGCCCTCCAGGACTGGAGCTGGACACCCCTGGTATAGGGTATAACGAGTTTAGTGTACAGAGAACCCACTACTGAAGAGAGGAGAACTGTTACTCCATTACTCATGAAGCCAACAATCACTTTGACTTTGTAAGTCAAAATCACTTAACAAAACTGTTCATCACTTTATGATAAGTCATGTGTTCATAAATAACTAAAGTATGGGCTGTTTTACGCCGCTGCTCCACACCAGTTGTTACTAAATTGTTGTTTACAGTAAAGTGAGCTGCCCAGCACTTCTGAAATGTGTGAACCACAAGGATCAGGATTCTCAGAGGAAGCACACACACACACACACACACACACAGAAATAAGCTTTTAATCCATTATCTTACTGCAAAGTGATTCTTAAATCTATTTTTTGGTCACGTTCTTAATGTTTTTTTTTTGTTTATTTATCCGTTTTATTTTATTTCCCTACGACCTTTAATGTTTTTTATTGTATTAATGTATCGGCATGTTTCTTACTGTGTAAAGCACTTTGAATGACCACGGTGTACGAAACATGCTATATAAAGAAACTTGCCTTGCCTTTATGTACGTAATGGCCTATAAGTCAATGCCTACATTATGTCTTATCAGTGTGAGAATTTATGGCTGCTTATGAAGCTGATGACTCATGCCAGCCTAGAATAAAGGGCAGTACACACACAAAAGTACTACGATCTCTTATTATTACAGTTCCTGTGCATAAGAAAACTCTGAACATAAACATGGTGCTAAAACTCGGAACCAAGTTTCTGTGTATAAGAAAACACGTGGTTAAATATCCTGGAGCCGAGTTTAACCACCAACTACTGGGACTTGGCTTGAGGTTGAGACCTCATGGGACCACAAACATCTGTCCAACCCAAACACATAGAGAGAAAAGAACAAACACAAATCTTCTGTGTTTGGGTCTACTGGATCTAAGTCCATAATCCAACACCAGATGTGTCACAGCGTGCGTTTACATTCACTAAATAATCCAATTCTAATCAGATTTCTGCAGTGCTCATGTAAACAGTATATTCTGATCATTCAAATCTGAATCGGATTAAAAGCTGGATTTGATTAGATCTCTCAATGCATGTATACACTTTTAAAAGAGATGGTTCTTCAATGGTTCTTTAGTAAAGAAAATGATTCTATATAGAACCAGGAACACTCAAAAACCTGTGTATGGTTCTATATAGAAACCTTTTGAAAATGGTTCTATATAAGACAAAGCGTTCCTCGATTATTACTAGCTTGACATTGTAACTACAGCAGAACCTTTTTGGCTTCTATATAGAACCATCTACAGAACATTCCTCATCAATCTGAAGAACCTTTATCCACACAAAGTCCATGATTCTTGGACCCTTGAAGAACCCCCTTTTTAAGAGTGTACTCATACTGTGATCTGAATGTCTGTTCTGATCATGTGTGAACACTTCTGGGGTGATGCTGAAAGCCTACATGGTTGAGGGAATTAAGAACATGAGGTCTGTCAAACTCTGGTCCCAGAGGCCAGATTCCTTCACAGTTTGATGATCTTCCTGATTCACCTCAGCAGGTAATGAGCAGGTTTAGTGTCAGAACAGAGAAATCACCGGACTGGAGTTTAACACCCCTGTTCTAGATGGCAGAAAAGTCAAACGGAGACTCTCACAGATCAAATTGAGCTTTTAAAATAACTAATTAAATAAGTAAATGCTCCTTCAGAACAAAGCTGGACTCTGTGTTTGTTGTGAGATAGAGAAAGCTGTACGATGGGCAGACTCTGAAACCATAAAAAAACAACATGTGCCAGTAAAATGGGTCTTTGTTAACAAAAGAAAGTTCACATTTACGTCACATGCTTCTTCTTTTGTGAGTTTATTGGCCACTTGTAAAGCAGAAATCTGTTTACTGTTTTGAATAACCTGATAACTAGAGTGCATGTGAAACACTTTAAAAATAGATTAAAAAAAAAAAAAAAAAAACAATTTTCTAGTTATTGGATTATTAAGTGCATGTAAACACAGTCGCTGACGTCCGAGTTTGTGTGTTTTGCCTTAAGGGCTTTTATTTTGAAACCTGAGCTTTTCAAGACGTTTCTGGTGCCCTGAAAAGAAAGCAGCAGGTTTTTCAGTCAGAGAGCTTTTGTCTTGAAACACATTATAATGCCATATTGGCTTGCTGGTTTGCATACTTCCTGATGGGACCCTTTTCAGAGGAATGCTTACATAACTTCAGTGACACCTTGATGTATTACTGCAGAAGGGGAAGCACTCGAGGCCACGAAAGTGACCTGCCTGCCAGCCGCCTTTTCCAGCCAAACAGCTTGGACCAGCTTTCTACACAGAGCTGCCCAGGCCTCAGCTTTCAGCTCAGAGAACCTGCAGTCAGGTTTAGACCTCGGCTTCTTTCTTGGAAGCGTTCAGAAGTCACAGCTAGTGGATACAAAACTCAGTCAGACAGCGAGCAGGATGTTAAACCACCGACGTGTTCAGACATATCTGAGCAAACACGAAACAAAAACCCTGCCCTCCAGACCAAATTACATCTGATTAGCCCCATGGGGGAGTGGCCTTTACAGGCTCATGAGGAAAATCCTGTCAAAGTAGTAGGAGGATGACTTAAAGTAACTTATCGTAAAAACAATGTGACTTAAGCCCTACTTGCCAAAAAATAAACAAGGTTTTCAAACATTCAAGTTATTTTCCACGTTAAGCTGCACTTACTTTGAGTTTGGGCACCTCAATATTTCCTGAAAAAAATTTTCAAAATCCAAACTGGAAGTTAAACTAGAAAAGGAAAGCTTAAGAAAAAAACTTTCATTTAGCTTGTCAAAGTCAGCTAAAAATTGCTACCTGGTTGATAGATTGTTGCTAATTGGTTACTATGATGTTGCTACATGGTTGATAGATGGTTGCTAGGCTGTTGCTAAGTGGTTGACAGGCTGTTGCTAAAAGTGATTGCTAAGACGTTGCTACATGATTGATAAGTGGTTGCTGGGCTGTTGCTACATGGTTGCTAGATGACCACTCAGGTGTGGGGTATAGGGTGTATAGTCTCCTCAGTATTGAACTTCCTGTATCCAGACATTTGTGTGTACTTGTAGCTGTGACTATAACCACTCATTTAAGTCTGCATTATTCTATAATAAGCTGGGATCTTGTCTTTCATATGACTTTTTTAAGAACCTCACCTAGCTCATGTTATAACTCGTATATACATCCATCATCTTCCACTTAATCCTGATCAGGGTCGCAGTGAATCCCCTACCTCTTCACCGGGCACAGGGCAGGGTATTAAACACCATACTAACTTAGGACAGGGCACCAATCCATCGCTGGGCACACATACACTGACAAATTAAAGAGTACCCAAATCAAATGACCTCCATGTTTTTGGATTGTGGAAGGAAACCAGAGAACCCAGAAGAAACCCACACAGAACTTAGAACATAGAAACTCCACCAAGAAGGGGACTTCAACCCAAGACCTCAGCACTGAGAGGCGAGCATGCTAACCACCAAACCACTGTATGGTACAACTCCTGCCAGGTTAAGTAATTTGCATCAGATCAGACTAAAATGATTAGGCGAGAGCCAAGTTACTTTAAAACACAAGTAGATAACTCAGTGCTTGTCTCAGACACAGTGGATCCAGAAAAAATATCACAGGGGTGCACCTGTAGAAGACGAACTGATAAATATATATACACACACACACACACGTGAACAAGTGGGTAGGGTAGCACACGTGGGTTGCCAAGAGTGGTGGCCAGCCAGGGGAGCAGTTAGGTGTTAGGTGTCTTGGTCAAGGGTACTGTCGTCAGGATCGACCCAACAACCTTTCAGTCACAAGGCTGATCCATTAACCACGAGTATGTGGCTTCCCACAGTCAAGATTTGGGGAATATCACCCCTGCCAGGTTAAGTCAGGACTAAGATGATCAGATGAGCTCTGAGTCAGCTTTAAACACAGTTCAGGAGGAGGAGAAAAACACAGACATGGTGGATCCAGATCCAGCTCCTGTAGTTGAAGAAATGACTCCAGAACCTCGGTGTACCTTTAAACACATCCTAAGAAGGCTTAAAAATTCAAAATAAAAACTAATAAGATCTGACAATCCAAAACAATAACAAAAACAAAGCACTGGATTTCATAACAATGAGGAGTGGAACCATGACACACATTACACCTGGCAGTGCCAGGCTACAGGCTATTGACTTAATACCACCCAGTTGACTTCAGCTGAAGGAGAGGTCCCTCGGTTACTGTAATACGAAACATTTTTATTAACTTCCCTGAATAAACCAGTAAAGACTGAAGGTTAATCCTGAGCTAAACCAGCGGGACTTTCTGTTCAGGACAAGCTTAGCCTGTTTGGGTTTAAAAACATTCATTCTGTGTCACATATCTTCCCGTTTTTTCCTTCTTAAAGACTTTAAATGACTTATTCATGTTATAAACACCCGCAGCAAGAATAAGACCGAGTAAAGCTCACCCATACTGTCCCCGACACAGGACCGTCTCCCGTCCTATAGCTGACGTTAGCTAGCCACCTGGATGCTAGCAATGTATATATTTATCCCGTTTGTGTCAAACTGAGCCCGGCGAGGTGTTTCCAGCCAAGTTTATCCGCGAAATAAATCCATCCGTCCCAGCTTTACCCACAGCTCACCGATTGCGTCCCAGGAGTGAGACTTTATTCTTATATTTTACGTGAAACATGCAGGAAGTTATCCACAAGTCTCCACCTTTCTTTGGATTTTCCTGAAACTAAACTAGTGCCACACATCTACAGAAACGGCGAGAGCCGGGTTGCCAAGTAGCGGAAATATATGTCATAGGTGCACTACGCTAAAACTAAACATTATTTCAAAAGCAATTCTTTTAATTTTACTTTGTAATCTATTTTCTTTTGCATTTATTCATTATTCTCTTTTTCGTATATTATTATTATTATTATTATTATTATTATTATTATTATTATTATTAGTAGTAGTAGTAGTAGTAGTAGTAGCAGTAGAAGCAGCAGCAGCAGCAGTAGTAGTAGTAGTAGTAGCAGAAGCAGTAGTAGTAGGAGCAGCAGCAGTAGTAGTAATAGTAGTGTAGTAGTAGCAGTAGTATACATAATGGCAGAAGTAGTAGTAGTAGTGGTAATAGTAGTAGATGTACTAGTAACAGTACCAATAGCAGTAGTAGTAGTAGTAGTAGTAGTAGTAGTAGCAGCAGGTATATAAGTGTAGTAGAAGTAGTCGTAGTAGTAGTAGTAATACTAGTAGTAGTTACAATCCAGCATACATTTGTCAAAGCTGAAGCTTGTTGGTTAGGCTGGTAACTGGTTAGTTGTAAACCAGTTACTATGTCCCAGAACACAATTTAAGATGGTATAAGCTGTTTTTTTCCAGCACGTATTATGCCGTGTGCCAGGTGTGTGTGCCATGTGATGAATTGTCACCATGTTCTTGGTTTGTCTGAGATAATGCTATGCCCAGTACCGTGTAAAAGGGTAGAGGACGCTTAAAGTTATTATTATTATTATTATTATTATTATTATTATTATTATTATTATTATTATTTATCAGCATAACTAAATCAGTAGACGGGAAAAAATAAATACATGATGTAATACATGGCATCCCTCGATCAGATATCATTCAGATGTAATAGTAAGGCGTCTACCAGATGCTCAGCTGTTCACTGTCTGTTTTAGCTCCTCGTGGTTTTAATGACCCACTTATACACTCATTAGACATGTTTATTATTTTCTGTGTGTGTGTTACTATAAGACATTTTTGTACAGTTTGAAAGTAGCCCAAGAACCCGCCACTTCTAAACTTTTATTTTTCAAAACAGAGCAATTGGGAGGAAAAAACGCGAACCTGGCAACTCAAGGCAAGAACCTCTGCGAGATTTCATCTCAGGAATCCCGCGAGAGTGTACGATCCACATTGGAATTGCAGACGGGAAGCTCGAGTCACATTTGCCGAACTGATTCTTTCGAACTGACTTCTGGTTTCAAACGGAACGATTCACTGATTAACTAATCAAATAAAGTGTAAGCACAGAGACACGAGAGAGAAAACAGAACGATTTAAAGAGCCTGTTATTAAGATGATCAAGTTATCAAAGTCATTCTTAGAAGTATATTAGAGATTACACAGCCATATCACAATATTATGACTGCCTACCTAATAGAGGGAATAATCACCCTTGGCTCAATAGTGATCCCTGACACTGTCCACTGTGTTGTGTTAGCACCCGCCAGAGTCATCATTCCCATCTGGCATCAATGGTGCATGGGGCATGCTGCCTCCACCATGCTTCACCTGGTACTCTATTATCATGGACATCAGCCACATAACATCCTTTGTCCATGATGATGGTTTTACACTTTGATAAATATGACTGGTGTCCCTGCCACATGGCATCTTTGATGTCATTCCAACCAGGGATGGTTGTAACATCTTCAAAGTAGGCACCTCTTGCTTAGATGCCAGCTTTCTTGGCATTTTCTCAGTCAGCATTATGAGGTAGTCACCTGGAATGGCTTTCAGTTAACAGCTGTGTCTTGTCAAGAGTTCATGACTTGCATTTATTGTCTCTTAATGTATTTGAGACATCAGTTGTGTGTCTACTTTGAAGAATCTAAAATCTAAAACATACAGTATTTTGGTTTGTTTAACACTTTCAAGTTTACTACATGATTGATTATGTGTTCCTTCATAGTCTGGATGACTTCAGTATTTATTTACAATGTAGGGAAAAAAAAAATAAAAACATTGAATTAGAAGGTGTGTCCAAACTTTTGACTCATACTGTAACTGCAAAATAGTAAATTAATCAGATTATTAAGTGCATGTATGTGATTTGAAGTTTGTTCCGTATGGACATAACTAGCTTTTTGCCTTGTAATGTTTTTAGTAGACTGTAGTGCTGTAGCTGAACATTGTTTTGAAGCTGAAGTTGTTCTCTGGATGGTTTACAGCAGGCTAATCAGTGTTAAAAATAAATCTACCGGGCTTGTAATGTGGCCTGTGAAATGGTGCTATTGAGCTTTAAAGACCTGACATCCATGCGGCTAAATTGATTTGCATTAAATTTGCATTTCAAGCTGTTGACAGTATTCTGAAATTGCTCCAATCAAAAAAAAACCTCGCTCGTGCTTCCTTAAAGCTTTTCGGTGACATGCAGAGCAGATGTGACTACATGGTAGCTTTAATACTAGCAGTGATGATTTATGACAATAAAATATTTATAGAAGAGAACAGAGTTGAATTCTCTTTTGCTCAGTTTATTTACAGTAATAATAATCCTAAACTTTGCTGACACACACTCATGTAATCAGAAATTACTGTTAAAACGGTCTGATTTTACACAGAACAAATGGAAATATTAGAACATTATGGCCACTTGTATCTCCACTCATTGTCTATTCTGATCATACAGGTGCACTTTGTACAGACTGTAGTTCATCTGTTTCTCTGTATACTTTGTTTGTCAATGGTCAGGACCACCCACAGAGCTGGTGGATCATATGTGGAGCACAGTTTGTGTTGGTCCTCTAGTCCTGACACTGTTGGCTGGTTGGTGTCCATCAGTGACACACACTAATGCACCAGCACCACATCAGTGTCACTGAGAATGACCCACCTGATCTGTGGGGGGTCCTGACCACTGAAGAACAGAAAGTATACAGAGAAACAAAGACTACAGTCTGTACACAGTGCACCTGTTTGGTCGGTGGAGCTAAAATCAGATGAGTGTAGAAACAAGGAGGTGGTCATAACGTTCTCATATGACTGTATTTGTTATAATGTTCTCAGAAACAACACTGTACATTTTTGTCATATTGTACCTTCTGGTTCACTGCTTGGAGGGAGAAAGGATGAACTGGCGGTGACCTAATTATTCTGCTCTGATTCCCCCAAATATTGATCCATGACATTTGTGGGGAAAAGCAAACCAAGTTGAATAAATGATGTGATTTTAGTGGTTTTACTGCTTTCTCGTTGCCTAAGAAATAACACAGCACTGATCAATGTTAACCAGAGACAGATACACTTATCTGATGAGTTTACAAGCATCCAACACAGAGCTCTGAGCTATTTGAGCTAGTATGTCTAGGCTGATGGAGGAGAATAATGATTGTGTTGCTCAGCATACTGTACTATTAAAGTTTCCTTTATTAAAATGACATTACGATTGAGATTTAACATTACATGAAGAACAATTTTTAAGACTTGAATGTTATCATTAAAACTTATATACTGTAGTCTATATATAGTACTATAGTATTAATGCCTCATATTTTAAACTTGCATATCAGAACACTATGACCACTCCCAGTTTGGAAAAACTCCCTCAGAGTTGGAGGCAGAAACCTTGGGAGGAACCAGACTCACAAGGGGGACCCATCCTCCTCTGGTCAACTAATTCTAAGTTTGTGATAAATCATAATCATGTGATGTTGTTGTAATGTTCAGGTGAACTGATATGGTGACAGTAATGGGACAGGAATGATGTTGATAATGGTAGCAATGATAATGGCCAGAAAGTCCATATGAACTCCAATAGAGTAGAGTAGGGCATCTGGAGCAGGCCACAGTAGTTGGTTGTTGGTGGGCAGCTGATCCAGGGAAGCATCATGCAGAGAATAGTAATCAATCTTCCATCAGCCTTGGACCGGACTGATGGGCAATCACTCACTCGGAAAAGACAAAGATGCAATTAGTTCTGTTTGATTTATAGAGCAGGGTGATTATGAGACATATCAGAGTGTGGCTATTGACTCCGGCAGAACTACCTAGAACAGCCTACCTAAAAGGAGAGAGCCAGAAGGTAAACAGGCATGGGAGCTCCCCGAGACACTGACATCCCTCTGCTCACTGTCAACAAACCTGAGTGATCGCGTGAGCAGCGGTATGACAGCCCCAGGATGTATCAATTTTTCTGCATCCTGTAGGGATAAGGCATTTCTTAACTTGGAAATATTATGGAGATGTAGAAACGCTGTTCTGGTAGTTTTAGTTATGTGTTGGTCAAATGATAAATCTGAGTCAATTATGACACCAAGATTTTTTGCTACTGAGTCAGGTGTAACAGTGAAGTTATCCAGATTTAAACTTAAGCCTGATAATTTGTTTCTCATGGTCAAACCATTGTCACTATTTAAAAGAAGGAAGTTATACGACATCCAGCATTTCACATCTTTTACACAGTCCTTCATTTTCTTTAATCTGATCCTCTCAGGTTTAGCTGATATATAAAGTTGTGTATCATCTGCATAACAGTGGAAATTAATATTATGTTTACTTATAACGTGGCCTAATGGAAGCATATGAAGTATAAATAATAAAGGTCCTACGATAGATCCTTGTGGAATTCCACATCTCACTTTTGTACTGATGGACAATACATCATTAACATTTACAAACTGGTAACGTTCTGTTAGATCGTTCTGAACACCTCCATATCTACTGTATCAAAAGCTGCACTTAGATCAAATAAAACTAACAAGGATATGTAGCCTTGATCAGAGGCAAGAAGAAGATCATGAACAGGAAAGTGTCACCATTGAAGGGTGGTTATTCCCACTATTAGATAAGTGGTCATAATATTTTGAGATGACTGTGTAAACCACACTAATACAGTAAGCAGTTATTTTCTGTATGTAAATGTGTTGGGTAGTTATCATCCAGAATCTGTTTTGATTAATCAGTATTTCATTATTGTTGAAAGTGTAAATTTGGTGTATTTAACATTAACCATTGATGACGATGATGATGATGATGACTTCTAGTAGTAGTAACCATGAGAATTGATTCCCAGGTGGGCCTTTTGTTTATGTTTATGGATGTCTTTGGTGACTGTTTACTGCACAATGGCTTATTAAAGCACTTTTGTGTTGCTCAAACTGTTATCTATGTGTAATCACTGAGCTGAGCTAAGCATTTGTGACCACGCCCATTCCGCAGGGCACGTGTCACACTACATCAGTGTAGTTTTGACATGTCAGTTTCACTAATGAGACTGGTCCAACACTCAACGACCGTGTGTTCAGAAACCAACCACTGATCGAAGACCAGAGGATGAAACCAGGTGTATCAACAGATGGACTACAACCAGATGGTGTATCCGTAATTGTACTGACTAACTAACTGATTGTATTTCCTGAAGAAAATACAGAGTCAGTGTGCAGCTTAGACAGTTTCCCAGGGTGTTGTTATGTGGTTTCTATGGTATTCCATGTGGTTGCTATGCTATTCGTAAGTTGTTGCTATGCTATTCATAAGTGGTTGCTATGATGTTGCTAAGTGGTTTTTATGGTATTGCAGGTGGTTGCTGTGGTGTTGCTAAGCTGTTCCTAATGCATCCTAGGTGGTTGCTAACACGTTGCTATTATGTGCTAAGGTTGGCAAGTGGTTGCTAGGTGTTGTTGAAAACAAATGTAAGCATTTTGGAGAAAAGAGGGCTGAATAAAAACAAATAGAGGGGTGCAGGTCAATAGTGAAAGATGGATGGTTTGTAGTTTTACACCCCATTCATTCTTGATTATAGATATTTTGGGAAAACAGTATATGGGATCAAAGGGTCTGCATACCATTCCTGATGAGAACAAATACTTTGGAGATCGGACAGTGTCCATATCTGTGTCAAAAACGGCCAAACTAGTTAACGGACTAAAATTTGGGTTAGAGTGGAGTTCCATGTTCTGTGCTGGGGTTTCCTTAGAGTCCACAGTTACTGTAAATTGCCCTGGTGTGAGTATGTGCCTAGTGATATATTGGCACCCTCTCCATGGTTTGGCTAGAGTAGGATAACGCCCTACCCGGTGCCAAGTGAAGGGGCAAGTGAACGCAATGTGACCCTGAACTGGTTAAAATTGATCAATATTGTGGCGTCGCCAGACTTTGTACCTTCTTATTCTTCCTCTTCTTAGTTTGGGACTTTATTTAGTTATTATGGAGCCTATATGCAGCTATGTTTACTAGTTTTAGTGACTATTCTATTAGTTGAAGAAGCCATTTGGACGATCAGCTATTACTCCATATTCCTTTCAGTACAAATAAAGAGCATTTAAAAGCAGCTATGGGTCTCCAGGCCCTCTTCTTCTACAATACTTTGATTATTTTGCCAGCCCTTATGGTAAAAAGGAGTAGAATTTGAAGGGAAAAGACTAAGTACAGCATGTCCTGTAACTTCATTCTGATAAGTCTTTCAGGCATGAATGTTTGACAAGGCGTGGTGATGCTTGTCTTGTGTTTTGGTCAGTGAGAACTGTCTACGGCATGTGTGCTAAGACACATTTGTACTATTTTTACAGACTCCAGAAAGAAAAGAGCCTTTGAGATTTGAGGAACTGCCTTTGAAACTTGATCACCAATCATTTAATGTGGAATTCCACATTTTTAAATGTTTACAGTATCAACCAAGTGAATCAGATTGGTTTGATGTAAAATGCTTCATTCTAAAGAAACTTCAAATTATTCACAGTGATGTTGATAGAAACCAGATGTCTGAAGTGTTTAATACCAACAAAAATGAGATTTTCTTCAGAAATGATTGTTACACTTCCTCATGGTGTTTTATCATATTCCAAAATGTTTAGATATGATATTTTAGCCAAAAAAATTATCCCCAAGAAAAGTTTCTGTTTGACCAATATTTTATTATTAAACTTACATTTAAATGCTCAGAAGACAAATTATAGGTTAACTGGTGGTTTTGGATATACATTTAATGAGTTATATTTATGTTCTATGACCCCTGGGTCAACCATTTAAGGCATCACATCAAACTCTTTGATGTACATTTTAGTGCTGAATTATGCAGAATTTTCTAAAAAATCAATGGACATTTTCCTTTCAAATGTATTTTTTTCCTTCTTGATACTTCACATGAATAAAAGTTACTTTTCTTTAAACATAAATGAATCAGAAGAAATCTTAATGTGATGTACTTTTAAACCACTTTTTAAACTTGGTTAAATGTTATATGTATGACATAGCAGCACAAAATCAAAACAAACAAAAAGTGCTTGTCAGTGTTTACACAACCTGTTATTTTGGGCCTGTTATTGCACACATGACTACATTTAGATCACTGTGAAGGTCAAGAAAATCTGCTTTGTCCTTAAGTATGTACCATGGTACATTTTTGCTAACTTCTAACTATTCTTAAAAATTTAGAAATGCATCCCAAAAAAGGAATCAGCAACATTTCAGATATCTTCAAAATAACATGAATATAAAAATCAAATGTATATTAAGCACTATTCACACTAGAAAAGCACCACTTCCGTGGCAAACAAGGAAGAATTTCAGCCACAATTTCCTGGAAATTATATGAGGTACAAAAACACACAGGCAAGAAAGTGAAGATGCAGTTTTAATGTGCAGTAAATATGTATTTTGTTTAATATAAAATTCCAAATTACCAGAAAAAATACCTTTTACAAGTGTAGCAAATAAACGCATCTCTGAAATAATCTGGAACAAAGTCAATTAAAAGTAGATGAGAAGTTTTGCAACCAGAAACATTTCATTATTGTTTAGTCATCTTAATTTATATTTTTTTGCTGTTATTGTTACTTTTTCCTTAGTTGTTTTGATGCTTTGATACTCCAACTCATTTTATTTATCTTAAATCTATTAGTTTATATTTACTTAGTTTTATTCTTAAAATGATTTTACTTGACTTTTTACCTGTTTTTCTTTTTCTGCATATAAATTGGTTTATTATTGTGGCTTTATTTCAAATGTTTCCAATTCTTTATTGAATCATAATTGTTTTATTCATTTTAGTTTAACTTGATTTAGTTTAACTTGGTCTGTTGAGTGATTAATTGATTGACTGATTGATTGATTATGTTGTTTCTGTAGAGTCTGCTGTTCTAAGCTTTTAAATTTTTGGGGGTTTTTGAAAACAGCAGTATTGGGGGGGAAGAAACAGGAAGCATTGAAGGTTTATGAGCAGGAGAAAGCACAACAGCAGTGAACAGCAAGCTAATTTCATTGCTAATCAAGATGCTAGGCTAATTTTTTGTCTAATTTGTGTGGAAATTTGGCAGTAAGTTGATCAGGCAGGTAAACTCATGTTGTTATATGTAAATGGAGATAACAGAGCGCACCGTAAAAATAAACGACTTCTGTTTTCAGTATTTGTCCAGAGTTGGACATGTTGTTTGTGTTGCTTGGGTCACATTAACATTCATAAACAAAAGTGTCAATCAGCCGGCAGTGTGGCTCTTCTATGGTGCTGCCCAAATAACCCTTTTTTTACATTTATTTTAAGAGCAGCAGTTTGTAGTAACACATTTCAGTTACTTTTAATGATACTTAAATATTTTTGTGAGAGATTAGCTTAGATTAGATTAACCTTTATTGTCATTGTGCAGAGTACATGTACAGAACCAGTGAAATGCAGTTAGCATTTAAACAGAGTGCAGTGTGCAGTGTTATTTACATAAAACGCAGTAGGAAATCATTGAGATGGTACAGTGAGATTTAATGTCTATTGTAAATATCAGAGGTGGGAGTAAGTCCCTCGTGTGCAAGTCACAAGCAAGTCTCAAGTCATCGCCTTCAAGTCTCAAGCAAGTCACAAGTCACTGTGGTGAGAACCAAGCAAGTCAAGTTGAGTCCCTGCTATAAGTCAAGCAAGTCACAAGTCAAGTCATACAAATACAGACTAATCTACCCCAGTTTACACATTTAAATCAATATAGACGGTTGTATACAAATTGAGTTTTATTTCAACATAAACTAAACCTAATAAACATCAAATGTACCTCAAACATACAATTACATAACTTACTTAATGGCTTACTTCTCCTATCAAGAGGGTCACACCATTTCTCCATCACCTATTAATGCATCTCTCAAAGATGCTTCTTAATGAACATTTCTGAGCACAAAAAGTATTGCATCATCAATTGAATAGTAGATAATATAAAAATAAGAATATAAAAATAAATAAAAACATATTGCCTGAAATGTAAACCTGTTACCTATAAAAACAATGTCTAAAATGTTATTATAAACATTACAAACATTACATCAAACCATGAAAACATTCACATAATGTTTTTAGTATGCCACATACTATTCATGCTATTTTGTCCAGTTCATATCCACACTAGGAAACATTTCTGCCACAACATTAAAGAAATATTTAACTTTAGCATAACTTTCAAATTTAAGCAACCTTAGGCCAAGTAAAAAAAAAGAATTGGTGATCATCCCCGCCCGACCCTCTAAAAAGCACCCGACCTTT
>BRDA01000980.1:3555-35738 GCA_036984385.1 Crenuchus spilurus | reverse complement strand
TGTGAAGTGTAGACGGATGAAGAAAGAGAGAGAGAGAGAGAGAGAGAGACTGAACCCTAAGGGAAAGAGAAAAGAAGTAGGCAGATGTGAAGTGTGAAATGAAAGTGTAAGAATACAGGCCTCTGCTGATACACTGTTTCTCTTTGGCCCTTCTCATGTTTATTCTCTGTTTCTGGGCCTCAATATCAGCCAATCAACTGCAACTACAAAAGACCATCTCTCAAAGATTTCCAGACCAAGGCCATTTTTCCACACACAGATCAAGAACGGTCTTTAACTAAATTGCATCCTTAACCCTGTACAGCTTGAACAATCAAATGAGTGCCAGGAAACTAATTCCTAGAAACTGACATGTTATTTGGCCAATTACAAAAAGAAACACATTGCATAGTGGTGCTTGAAAATGTGCTCTATATTTCTGCATATATTTCTACATCAGATTGTCTTATACATCCTAAAAGTAGATAAACGCAAATATTAGACTTGTTCATTTATTAATTGTGGAAAATATCCAGTATCTCAGTGAGTAGCAACAGTATGTGAACCTTGGCTTTCAGTATCTGGTGTGAAGCCCTTGTGCAGCAACAAATGCACAACTGTAATAATTAAACATTTATGGTAACTGTTTATCAGTCTTGCACATCAGTTTGGAGGAATCAATGAACAGCTTGCTTCAGGTCCTTCCACAACATTTCTATTCAATTAAGTTCAGTAATTTGCCCATTTGTTCTCTTAAGATTCAGATCACGGACAGATCTCCTGAGATGTTCCTTTAAAATATGCTAGCATTATTCAGAATTTATTGTTATATATGATGTAGAGCCTTGTTGGCTGTGATACAGCAAACCATGGCCCAAACCATGATACTACCACCACACTGTTTCACAGATGAGTTGAAGTTTTTATGCTGGAATTAAGTGTTTTCTTTTCCCTAAACATAACGCTTCTCATTACACCAAAAAGATACATTTTGGTCTCATCTGTGCACAGAATATTGTTCCAATAGCTTTCTGGCTTGTCCATGTGATCTTTAGAAAATTTCAGATGGGCAGCAATATTCTTTTGGGAGAGCATTGGCTTTCTCCTTGCAACCCTGCCACATACACCATTGTTGCTTAGTGTTCTCCTGATGGTGGACCATGAAGTTACCATGGGTTCCATTGTGACCTTGCAGATTATTTTATGCCTTGTTGTTGGCATGATCTTTGGGTCTTTGTTGGTTGACCACTTCTGGGAAGCATAATAATGATCTTGATTCCCTGCATTTGTGTACAATCTGTCTGAATGTGGATTACTAGTGTCCAAACTCTTTAGACATGGTTTTAGTCTGATGAGCATCAACAAATCTTTTTCTGTGGTCCTCAGAAATCTCCTTTGTTCATAGCATGATACACTTCAACAAACACGTGCTGTAAAAAATAAATATTTCTAGATCCTTGTTTAACTTTTAGGTCAAATTTACACAGAAATATAAAAAAGTACAAAAGGGATCACAAACTTTCAAGCACCACTGGATATGATTTTGGTACTGTATCATATCTGCTAATTCCAGAACCTTATACAATTAGTTTCCTTTTACATTTCCATCATTAAAACCTTTAAAAATGATGTATTAAATATGGCACAATTGGCTTTCCAGGTTAATAGGGGATTTTTGAAAGTCTTTTATTCTTATTCTAACTTGTGTTCAGGGCTAGAAGTAGATTATATTCTTTTGTTTAAAGTAGGTTCATCTGGGTAAATGGATCATACAGCTTATTCAAAAACAATCATTTTCTTCATTTAATCAATAAATGCTTGAAAAATTATGTCAATGACATAAGACCACAAGAATGAATAAGCAAAAGTAATGGAATGATACACTTGATGTCAAAATACAAGAAATGCCCAAACTCCATTTCATGTAGGTCTCAAGCAAATGGAAGTCAATGAGTGTGCTTACATGCAATTAATAACCTGATTGTAATAGGATTGGCAGTTATCTGATTATTTCATATATTATGTTATGGCCTAGAAATCGACTGATTTTTTTTTTTTTCTGTACAAAACATTTGCCCTAGAAACAACAAGTAGTGCTTAAAGCACCACCTTCAAAATGGCAAAAATAAATTTGAAGTGATGCTGAACATTCCTCATAATATAGTATTGAAATGATCAAAATGGAGAAATTAATAAATAAATAAATGCTCATTCCATCTTTGAAGAAGCAGAAAGCTGTAATAAGCATGACGTTATTGACTATTTGAAACCATAAAAAAAACTAAGATTGTTTACAAAGATCTAAAGAAAGTTTAAATTTCACATCACATCCTTCTTTTTGTGAGATCACTGACGTGCAAAGCAGAAATCTGATTATTTTCTGACTTGTGTAGTCATGGAGTTTTCCATTATCGGATAATCCAAGCACATGTAAACAAACTCTTTTCTACAGTTATCAGGTTATTAAGTGCATGTAAAGGCACTCTGTGAGTTAACATGAGCTGAGATTTTGATCACATGATTTCTGAAACTTTCAATCATGCATTGTGTTCGTATCACAACATATTGCAGAGGTCTGAAAAATGTTCTACATTAGAAATGAATTCACCTCAACACTAGACATAAGATGATTTGATTGACATCTTGTTTTGCAGTGCAAGTCAGACATAATTCTGCTTTTCAGAGGAGAAAAGCTTTCGAGGATTGATCTGTTTCTACCTTGTGCTCCTGGAGAGTTCTTCTAACATCTGCTCATATATAGTCTGGACTGAGATTTCTGTAAAACTGAACCATCCACAAAGAGCAAAATAGCTAGTCATAGTTAAAACTGGAGATGAGAAATTGAGCTTTTCTAGTATTTTGAACTTCATTTTAAAAGGAACTCGGCAGTAGATTCTGTTGCTCCTGTACTACAGTGTTAAAGAAAAGAAAAAGGTGGGTCCTGACTGGCTCAGCGGATTAAGATGCTGCCACTATGATCCGAGGATCATGAGCTCGAATCTTGATCATACTGTTTATAGAGTGCCATCAAAAGGCAGGGCCTCGAGAGAGCAGAATTGGTAGTGTTCTCTCTTTGGGTGGGCAAGATGGAGCACTATCCCTAACACTATAAACAATGTTGATTGACTCGAGCGTTTGCCGGGTGATCCATTAGAACTGGGGATCTGCGCTTTTCTCTGAACGTGCTAGCTGCCCGGTGGTGATGTATCACCAGCAGTTTGGAAAAAAAGGGGCTTGACGTCCCTGGTATCAGAGGAGGCCTGTGCACTTCTGCCCCCTCCCAGGAGAGTTAGAGCGGGTTAAAAATTGGTGATCATCCTTTTTCACCAAAATTTTGGGTCGGGGGGGGAGGTGTTTTTTTTTTTTTTTTTTTGATTGATGGTAGAAAAGTATTGTGGCGGCTCTTGGGGGTGTCGGCCAATCAGATGGCTGCGTGTCGTACGGTATTTGCATAAAGTTCTCTTGTGTGTTTATGGGGTCTATTTTGTAATTATTTGGGGTCTTTAAGAGGGTATTTTTGTATGTGTAATGATTGTTAGTTGTAGTCTAGTCTCTATGAGTTATTTTAGTGTTTTAGTTAAGTTACCGTTAATGTGTGTCTTAGTCCATTTAGTTAGTCTGGTCGTACTTTCATGTTATAAAGCAGTGAGCGTTTGCTCCTGCACTTTCTTTTTACTAAAAGAGCAGTAAGAGAGCGTTCAGTAAGTAAATGTTTCATCCTTTTTATTTATTTTCTTCTCCGACGCTACAGTATGTAGTGAATATTAAAAAGATGTTGAAAACTTAAATAAACCATGTTAAACATAGATCATGTTCTTCTTGAGCGATTCTCATATTCAAGGCAAAGCCACGAAAATACTCGTTAGCAAAACACAGCGCCAGTTTCACAGAAAGACACACACACACACTTGATACTTTTATTTAAAATCTAAACAAGTAATTGTTTATTTCGGTCTCTGGTAAAGTTATTCTGTCTTATTTATACAACCGGGCCTCCGTCTGCTTCTCTGTGTGAGAGTCTGTGCGCACGCTGCGATAATAATTATTATAATATATTACAGTTTAATTTCAGTGTCTACTAAAGCAAAAATTATCCATTGTATTTTATTTCATTAAATAACAGGGAAATGAAACGAATTTTATTGGCCGACTGCAGTGTTTTTACGATGCTGGCCACTACAAAAGCCATGATTTGCATCACAAAAACGACCGGCCATTGGTATTGACAGTGAAGTGTACTGCACATGTGCAGAATTGATTTGGGATCACGTCATTGGAAGCATGCGAAATTTGAATGATTCTAGGCCAGACTAGGGTGTTTGGCATGTTTTTTTGTGTAAAAAAAAAAAAAAAAAAAGGTCGGGTGCTTTTTAGAGGGTCACCAATTCTTTTTTTTTACTTGGCCTAATCACAATTAAGACACCAAACATTAAATGTATTCAAAATGTGCTCAGTTATTTTATGTTTTTAAAATAAAAGCTGTGATATTCCTCATCCACACACATACATATTCATACATAATCCTGCTGAAGTCTTTTAATACATGTAGAGTTGTACCTGTGTTTATATCTCAGGTCCAGTAAGGTGGTAAGAGTGTATAGAGGATCCTGTTCCACACTGCTGTAGTGTTTGTTGTTTTTTATTGCTTTAATGCTGCTGTGAGATCTGTGAGATATTTACTTGGAGCATCGCACTGTGAGGCATGAAACTCTAACCAGTGGATAGTCCAACTTAACAGTGACACATGTCTGAGCTCCAGATATCTGTGGTGAAGATCATTATTTTGACATCTTTTAACTGTTCTGATACATACCTGTCAAGTTTTGGATTTAAAAATAAGGGAAATTTTCCGCCGCGTGCTTCGAGCCATCCCACCAGCCCAACTGAGATTAAGTATCCCTTAAATTTTAAGACAGGTTTACAAGAAATCTAAAATAACCACCTGTGAACCACTTACAAACTACAATAAGTTGATCAGAATCTAAAAGGCCTACCTTTGTTGACACTGAAGTGCTGTGGACATTCCTACATATGTAAGTCTAATAATACAGCCTAAATGAAAACACAAAAGGGTACAGAGACATATACTGTAATGTGCTTTATCCAAGCACTTGCCCTCTCATTTTGCCTCAATTAAAGTTGGTTCCAAATTGGGGATACTGTGGAACCTGGCAACACAGGCACTGTTTCCAACAGCAGGCTGCACAAGACTCTGCTGTTGCCAGGTTCACGGTTTAACACTTATAAAAGAACTAATAAAACACTCATTTTACCATATTATTAATGACTTTAAGATACATAGCAATAATCATAATAAATCCCTTAAAACAAAATACTGTCGTACACTCGTACACAGTTGTTTTGCCATTCGCTTCAAACGTGTGACAGACATATATCCTGGGCTAGTTTAAGCTTCTAAAGGGCAGGTTTTAGACTGACTTTAGGCTGGATATTTTAGTTGGACCTGGCAACCCTGCAGCAGGGTGACTACATGGCAGCAGCGACTCGATAAGCTATCTAGAGCAATATATTCAGTGCGCAAAGGTTTAGTCCATAGGTGGGTTGTTTATTTTTTTCATTATTTGAGTGACTTGAGGTGATATTGTGGTTCTCTCCTTGACTTTGATCTGTCAATATGGCTCTTTTGAAAAAAAAATAATGAGGATCACTGCTGTAGACGTTTACATGAAGTCTTTACTTTTTTGGCAGGAATGCCTTCTCTCTCCTTGCATCCATCTCTCCTGTTCCAAGTTTGTTCCCGCTGTCCGCACTAACCTTGCGAGAACTGCCACTTGCAGCAGCCTGGATGGCAGTTCTTGCGAGGTTAGTGACATTTCAGTTTGGAGAGGCACGGGAATTTTTTTAATTATAATACGGGAAATTTACGGGAAAATACTAATACGGGAAGACGCCGGGAAAGAGGGGTAAAATACGGTAGTTTCCCGGCCAAAACGGGAGACTTGACAGGTATGCTGATATGTGTCCACACGCTTTCTTGTACTTTTAATGTGAAATCCCTCCACGCTGCAGACTCTGACTCGCTCCATGTTGTTTTTCCTGTTTGGTTTTATGCTGTACAACAGTAGCACGTAGCCCGCATTGCAGACAAATCAAAGTGAATGGATCAGTCCCATGGATTGGCTAAATTATTCAATACCCGATCCAGCTAATTTTGTTAATATCAGGGCAGATATCCAATCCTAATATCGAGTCGGTTCATCCCTGGCAATAAGCAATACAATGGTCCTAAGGAAACATCATTAAAATTCTGGGGGGCTGGGCAAGCCGCCCTCGTGACACCCCTGACATCATGCCACCCTGGACAGCTGCCCATATCGCCCATATTAAAAACCGACACTGATGTCAATTTTCACATGAAAATTCAGAAATTTCCACCCTTGAGAAAATTTTCTAAATATCTGTTTTCAGTGACAGCAAAAGCCATTTGTGTGGATGAGGTAAAAAAAAAAAGCAGAGTTAAAAGGAATTTTCCAAAAACACATTAATAGACGAGGCCTCAGAAATGCTCTTACAATGCTCAAGTAGACAAATCTGCTGCTTTTCACTGCATGCTTTTAAGGCTGTGTGCTCTGCATTCTGCTCTCGCACTGTGAGTGCCTCACAAAACAGATGCTACAAAGCCGACGAGCTTTAAGGGTTACAATAACACACTGAGCTTTGTAAAATGGAATAAATAAGCACCTCTGACAAATCACAATAAAACAAAAACCTTCAGAGTAAACAGAGTATAGCACTGCAAGAATGTGGCACCATGCTCAGAGAGAAAAGGGGAGGGGGCAGCTATAGCCTAAAATTTAGCAAAGAGAGCTTGGGACGAAGGGTCAATCACTGGATCAATCCCCTAAACAACAGTCTGAAGTGCCCTTAATCAAGGCACATAACCCTAAACTGCTCCCCAAGTGCTGAGAATAGAGCTGCTCACTGCTGCAGACAACTGTGTGCTCACTGCACCCTATTTTGTGTGTATGACTAGCGTGTGTGTGTGTGTGCATTTCACTGCACAAGGGGGTTAAATGCGGAGGTCAAATTCCTCAGCACATCTGGCCAAGGATTGTGCACTTTCAGAGAAACACATTAAGTGTGTTTTTTGCAGCTTGAATGTGCAAAATGGACTGACAGTGTTTGAAGGGTAAAATGAGCTCCAGTTTTGCAAATCCATTAGTGGTTCTTCGACTGGCACAGACCCTCAGCTTTTCAGATATGCCAGGCTGGTATAAAGGGTCATGCTCCTCTTCCAATCATCACATTCCCAGCAGTCTGAATAAATCAGATGTGAATGAAAATATAGATTCATATATTATGCCACTGCTTGTGGAGGATGAAGGGCACATTCTCAGTCTCTAAACGCAAGTGCCGGTCAATCAGTGTCGCCGAGTTCTCATCAATGATACATGGCATCATTTCTCTCATTCTCAGGCAGCTGTCCTCTAACCAGAATGGTCAAAAGAGTGGTGGACTGGGACAGAGTGGATGAACTGCACACTGCCAAGCTGTTCAATGCAATAAAGCTGGTTTCATAAGAATAACAATTCAATGTTAGTTGAGAATAATGGGGATTTCACTGGACAGCAGGACCCATGTAGTAATATCAGTAACACATTCTAAATGTTTTTCATAACATTACATGTTCCTACACATTTACTATTTCAGAATTTACATACTGAATAAATAATATTGTATTATTATTTCCCCCCATATTTTAGTCTTTTTTACTGCATCTGTACATTTTTGTTCTTTGTTGATGATGATGATGTGTGCACATATCATTTTTTATGCATTAAGATAGTCTGTTTACTTTCTTGATAACTACATCACTGCAGAACTGGTACATATACAGACAAGTTTAATATTTGGCTATCTGTAATGCTGTTATACACTTCTAAAGCACTTGAGTGAGATGGCCAAATGTAAATCATACAGAGCTCACACTTATCTGCTAAGTTTGTTTGCTGTGATTGAGCTAAGCAAACTTCTGGGCTCATTTAGGTGACTGATGCACATTAAACAAGAAGTCTGCACTCTTTATTCTCACTGTAGGCTTTGGTGAAACACTAAATAAAAATAAAATATCAGACTGTTTACTTCTCTAGATATGTTAATATCTAGATAGGTCAATGTACTGTAGATATACAGGCCACTAACAAATGAAACAGAAAAACAATTCAGATAAACTGATACAATCGGAATTCAATACAATTCCATGCTGTTTCAGTTTTCTACCTTTTTCCCCAAATATGATCAAATAAATCTACTAAACATGGCAGTAAATATCAGCACATAAAAATCTAAATCTATTTTAAGAGCTCTGCAGTACTTTTCTAATCTTTTTTCTCTTGGGAGAATTAACTAGCCCTGATATGTGGATTCTGTATTTTGGCCTGGCTAGCCATCACTGCATATTATTTACAAGCTTCTAAACTGTGCTGTATAGATAGTATTCGATTATAAGATAAAAACAGAGCGCCAACATTTTGGAAGGCAAATGGCAAACCTAACTTTGGTAGCCTGAGTCTGAGTCTGTCTGTGACCACATACTGCAGAAGCATGTGTGTTTAACATATTACTGCATCTAAAATTCAGAATAGCTATTAATGAAATATTCTAATAATTCTAAATGTGATTTTCATTAGCTATAAGCCAAACTGATCAACATTAAAACAAAAAGGCTTTAAATATAGTCTCTGTGTATGGTGTATATTGTTTACTGCATATTGTATATTGTCTGTAAATTATATATGAGCATATCCATAGTACTGGGAATTAATTCATAGGGTTTCCATGTAACTTACGCAATTAGTTATAAATTCTATTTAGTGGATATAATTGATGGTATAAATTGCATTACATGAACACATTTTGTCATCTTCTGTCATGTTAGAAGGTTTTTTTTTTCTAAATCATTATATATATTTGTTGTTGAAACGGTTTCCATTTAACAGGCCCATATCAAATATTGTAGGTTGGACCAGCAGGAATGAGGTCTCTTGTGTCATACAGAGGTTTGTGCCATAATGATAAAAATTTTATGTTTTTAATAAACCAGCAAGTTTATGCACAATGGAAACCATGTAACTAAAAGCAAAGACTTGATTCTTGGTGAATTTTTGAAAAAAACTGTAAAACAATAGGAGAGATTTGATTTTGGAATGTCTAATTCAGACTACTTGGACATGTTTGCACATTTTGTGACGTCTTATTTTGAAGTTCCATGTCCCAGAACTGTTTCCCAGTACTCTGGATGTGCTCATAAACATTACCTGTATATTGTATATATTACTAGAGAGACACCAACAGCAAGAAACAAATTTCTTGTGTGTGTCCACATACTTGGCAAATAAATCTAATTCTGATTCTCAAAGTAGCTTGCAACAGCCTTACAGCAAAAAGGTGAGGAATGGCAACATACTTGATCAAGGATACTTTTAAGGGAGCAGAAGAGAATCATCTGTCATGTCTAATGAGATCTCCAATTTCTGCACTGAAAAATCTGATCAGTTCAACCTCTCAAGTTAATGCTGCTTTGAAATTATAATACCAGGCATCTATCATCTATAATGCATTAATCAGGCCAACAGAGATGAAAGACAACGTGGCATATCATTACTGTAATGTCACCTCTCAGTCCAATCCTCCTCATCTACAGGAAACAAAAAATATCAGCCCATATCAGACAAATAGCCCAGAGCCAGACACACAATTCTCACTTTCCCTGATTATGGGGACTGGACGACCTCTAGATTACAGCAGCCCAACTCAAACCGTCTGCTATCACCAACCAGCCAGGTAATTACTGGCTTTTGAGCAACAGAAATAAAAGCCAATGTTGTTTGCAGTCAAAATGTCACATCTGCTGGGAAAAAAAAACAAGCTTCGGGTCAGTGTGGGACAACAAGCTTAAATGGTCAAGTCATGTCAAGGAAAAACAAAACAGAAAAACTACTTTAAGGGTGCTTTCACACCTACATTGTTTGGTCTGGACTTTCAGACTTTCCAGTTTGGTTCGAACCAAAAATAGCAGTTGTGAAAGGAGCCACAAACCATGATCCGGACCAAAAAAGCAAAATTTGGTCCAACCAAAAGAGGTGGTCTCAGTCCGGACCTACTGAACCATGGCCCGGTTCGTGTGCAGTGTGAAAACACATTTATAGAAGGTTCGGACTTTCGGACCAAATACAGGAAGTTGACGCAGTCGTTAACAACATTCCATAAAAATAACAGAAGTAAAATAAGCAGAACAGCAGCAAAAATGAGCCATGGTAGCACATGCAGCTAGGAAGAGACGACATGTTTAATATAATTTTGGTCTGATGAACATGTGAAAAGTCAGTTTAAGAAATGCACAAAATGCTGAAACGTGCAGGTTATTTTCTGAGAGGATGAGAGAGAAAGGCGATGACTTGAAGACAGAGCAACCTAAACTAAACTCAAGAGAATGTGGCAGCAGAATATAAATGTATATAAAAGTATTTAAATGCGTCAGACACACGTCCTTCTATAAACCAATCAGTGTAGAGTGTAGGAAGACGCACTACATGTAAGTGATGACGACAGCGCATGGGCGTGTCATAGTAAAAGTCTTTGGTGCACTCGCAAAAGTTCAGTGTGAATACAAACCTAACTGGACCAGATATATACAAAGCAACAAACACAGTAAACTTGGTTCGGATCATGGTCCAGACTTTCAGGTGTGAAAGTTTCTGCATGCAATAAAAAACAACACTGACACCAATGTCTGATTAAGAGATTAGTAAAACATTACATATTCATTCAAATTGAATGAGGCCTTGCTAAACTAAATTAGACCTCTCAAAAATTACAATAAACTGTTCACAAATAAGAACAGATGTAGTCATAATGTGTAGGCGTCTCTTCAAGCCAGAGAGTCTTTTCATCTTTGAATTTTCCATTTTACTTGATTTGCTTCCGTTTCTTTTGTTTCTTTTTAATTGTAACTTTGAAGTGACTCTTTGAATATCTTTGATCCTACTTTCACACATCACTGTCTGATGTATTTGCTTTTTTCCTTCACAAGCTTACAGTTCTGTCTTTCTAATGATCCCATGCATTGCTGCAGTGAAATTTAAGCACAGTGAAGATGATAACAGATCATGATGTCCTGTTGCTAAATTCTTCACAGAAACCCTGTTCTCCTGCCTTATAGCTCAAGCCAAAACTTGCAGCCATACTGGCCCTTTGCAGATAAGAAACACTCCTGTTGGCCTATAATCTCCATAATAAGCACTGCCAACAGAAATAGGCAATTCTGTGAAGCAGCAGACCTGCATTTTCTGAGATGGAGCTCCATCCAATACCTTTGGAATGAGCTGGAGTTGCGTTTGTGGTCCAGAACCAAATCATCTACATAAGTACCTGACCAATGCTGAATGCAATCAAATCCTTACAATACCATTCCTACATATCTATAGTAAAGCCTTCTCAGGTGATTAGGGTTGTTATTGCCATAAACTCTCTATTAACACAAGTGATTTCAGAAGAAATCAGTTGAGTGATCAGGTGTCTATACTTTTGGACCTATAAGATTATTTACATCTCCGGTCACATCAAACCCAGCAGCAGCTACACTGATTAGCTACTTTGTCTCACCCAAAAGATGTGAAAGTTATACAGTAGTGTCCCCATCACTGAACTGGAGCAATGTGATTCACACAGAATACAGGAATAGAGCCTGTTGTTGTCCCAGGAACACCACTTCCACAAGCTTTACCTTGGAGGTCTTCCATCCAAGTACTAACCAGACCCGCTTAGCTTTTGTGGTTCAGTTATGTTGTGCAGGTTCTATGGCTGCATGCAACACATTTTCTGTTTTACCTCTTTCACTGATCCACATAAAATGACTTGAGAGCTACTAGTGTCCACTTAAGAAGAAGCTTCAACTCCATTGATTATAAAAGCTGTGTTTTGATTCTGTAGTTTATACTGATACTTCACCAGCATGAATATATGTACATCTCCTCTGTAAGAGCCTTACTCCCTGAGATGTCTCCATTTAATAGCAAGACATCTTTAAGAATAGTTCATGCATAGTCCATATAGTTACACATTCAGAGAAGCATGAATATGTATTCATCCAATGAATAAATGAATAGGGTTCAACAAGGGTCACAAGATTCAGCAGCTTATTTCCAAAGGAGTGGAGAAATGCCTGAATGTAGGACTGTTCTCGACTGAGAAATTTCTTAACAGACCAAAAGGCCTAATAATAATAATAATAATAATAATAATAATAATAATAATAATAATAATTCATCATGGTTTATTACATTATTTTGTGTATTTAATTGTGAGTAACTGCATTTGTCTTATTAGCTCATGAGCACGTAAAACAAGATCAATCAGAATGTATTTTTTACTTTTTAACAGTATTTTCATCAGATGAATGCAAGGTTTACATGAAAATGGAAATCATGTGACTGAGGGTGAAAGTGATGTCTAGTAAAAAACAATGGTGATTATACCTCTTACTCTCAGTTGTATTGGAGGCTCTCTATCTGTTGCTGTTGTCGTTGTTAGTCTTGCAGCTCCAGTTCTAAATTAAAGAAACTAAATTCTAAATGTCTTGGCTGATCAACTACATCTGGGGTAAGTGGGCAATTTTGCAAATATTATTACTCTAAGTGGGGATGTTTTACGCTGTAAGCCTGAATTTATGTCTGTAATCATACCTCCTCCTTTGTAAGTGGTCTAAACCTGGCTTGGTATCTGCTGAGCTCTGCATTGAGCCGATGCACTGTCATCTTTAACCCATCATTCTCATCCACCAGCTCCTGCGCCTGCTGCCTCAAACTCAGCAGCTCAGAGTTCTCACCTACACACACACACACACACACACACACACACACACACACACATCATTTTAAACATTATATATCACACATACATATCTCATACATGCACATACATGCATCAAACCTTGTCAACATGCAGTCACACACACAAAAAAAAACTTCATCATCATCTATGCTATCATAAGACAGTCAAAGTAACTGTTATACAGTAACTGTGTATACTGTGGCGTGTGTGTGTTTTTCTTTATACATAGAACGTGTAAATGGGTATCTGTGTGTAGGGGGCCTCTTTAGGCCCACCTGTGGAGTGGTTCCTCTCTCTGGGTGAATGTGTTAGCTGCTGCTGAAGCTGCTGTATTTGTTGGCTTTGCTCTGAGCATCTCCTCTCCAGCACATCCTTCTCTGCAGCCAGACTTTGAGTGTGCTCCCTCAGCTCCTGCACCAGCTCCTGCTGAAGCTCCACAGCACAGCGGTATGCCTCACTCACCTCTGCATAACACAGCATAGCACACCACGGCACACCACAACACATCATCACGCAGCATAACACAACAAAAAAACAACATCACACAACATAAAACAAAACACAGCACAGTACATAACAACATATCAAAACAACACAACAGAGTAGAACACAATATTTCAGTACAGTACAATGACACAGCACAATGACACAGCAAAGCAACACAAAAATAAACATTGCAAAACAAATCAGAACATCATAATTACAGTATGAAAACACAGCAATTCCGACACAGGCCACAACTACACAGAACGTAGCAGATGGAAGACGTTTAAAATCATACAGTTGCAAGAAAAAGTTTGTGAGCCTTTTGGGATTGCTTGGATTTCTGCATAAATTGGTCATTAAATGTGTTCTGATCTTCATCTAAGTCACAACAATAGTCAAACACAGTCTGCTTAAACTAATACTGCACAAAAATTTTGAAACACAACATGTAAACATTCACAGTGCTGGGTAGAAAAAGTATGTGAACCTTTTAGGCTAATGACTTCTCCAAGAGCTAATTGGAGCAAGTCAGTCAACCTGGAGCCAATCAATGTGATGAGATTGGATGTGTTGGTTAAGGCTATATTAAGTGCCCTATAAAAACACACACCAGTTTTGAGTTTGCTGTTCTCAAGAAGCAATGACTGATGTGAACCATGCCTCGCACAAAAGAGCTCTCTGAAGACCTATGTTTAAGCATTGTTGACTTGCATAGAAAGGGTTACAAAAGTATGTTCATGTGACCACAGTGAGACAGACTGTCTACAAATGGAGAAAGTTCACCACGGTGGTAACTCTCCCTACTTGCCGTAGTTGTCCTGTAAAGATGACTGCAAGGGCAGAGCGCAGAATGCTTAACAAGGTGAAGAAGAATCCTAGAGTGTTAGCTAAAGACTTACAGAAATCTCTGGCACATGCTAACATTATTGTTGACAAATCTACATTAAGTAAAAAATGAAACATGAAAGGAGTTCTTGGAAGAACACCACAGAGGAAGCCACTGCACGTTTGAAGTTTGCAAAAGAGCACCTGGATGTTCCACAGAACTACTGGCAAAATATTCTGTGGACACATGAAACCAAAATTGAGTTGTTTGGAAAGAACACACAATGCTATGTGTGGGGAAACAAGGCACAGCACACTAACATCAAAACCTCATCCCAACTGTGAAATATGGTAGAAGGGACATCATGAATTGGGGCTGTTTTGCTGCCTCAGAGCCTGGAGTGATTGCTGTCATCAACAAAAAAAAATCTTCCCAAGTTTATCAAAACATTTTGCAAGAAAATGCAAGACCATCTGTCAGCCAACTAAAGTTCAACAGGTGATGCAAGAAGACAGTAGTCGCGTTTCCATTGCAGTTTTGCGCAAAACTTTATTGATATTCTGTTTTGTCGAAAAAACAATTCGACAAAACAAGTTTCGCAATTGCGGTGTTTCCATTAAATGTGAAATACTTTCATAAAATCATGTGTGAATATGTCTGTTCTCGCGATAAGTCATTACAAACATAGCGGCAGTGGATGTAAACACATACTTCAGCTTTATACATAATGCTACCACGGCACTAGCGCTCACCATCAGACATCAGAGGAGACGGCGACTTATCGAGGCTTTGGAGTGACAAGCTCCTTATACTTGGGAGCGGCTACGTATGCAGCGTTTTTGGGAAACTGTAGTCGATGATTTTACAGAACAGCTGTGGATTCAACATTTTAGAGAATGACACACTCAACTTTTAATGAACTTTGTGATACTGTGAGATCTCTAGTGGAGCCAGCTGCACATTGTCCAAGGATTCTCCTTGTTATTCCAAATATGCCGCGTCATCTTCATCCTCTTGCTTTCTGTTGTTGTCTTTTTTCGAATAGAAACGTCCGGTTGTTGATCACGTGACTCCCTTGATGCGAAAAAAGTTCGAGTGTTTCCATTACACTTGTGCGATATAAACCAATTTCGATACGACTGAAAAACCACCTCATTTTAGCGCAAAAGACTTTTATCAAAAAACGTGAGTTTTTTCGAAATTGTCGTGTTTCCATTAAGCTAATTTTTATTCGCAATTCTAATTTGCGATATTTCATGGTCAATGGAAACGCGACTAGTGACCCAAAACATAGAAGTACATCAACAGAATGGCTTCAAAAGAAGAAAATCTGCCTTCTGGAGTGGCCCAGTCAGAGTCTTGACCTCAACCCCACTGAGATGCTGTGGCATGAACTCAAGAAAATGATTCACACCGGACATCCCAAGAATATTGCTGAAATGAAAATGAGATTTGTGAAGCAGAATGGTCCGAACGTTTACTTGAGGTTAATGCTGCCAAAGGAAGGTCAACCAATTATTAAATCCAAAGGTTCACATATTTTTTCCACAATGCACTGTAAATGTTTACATGCTGTGTTTAAAAAAACATGAAAACATATTTTTGTGCAGTATTAATTTAAGCAGACCGTGTTTGTCTATTGTGACTTAGACGAAGATCAGAACACATTTAATGACCAATTTATGCAGAAATCCAAGCAATCCCAAAAGGTTCACATACTTTTTTCTTACAACTGTATATGTTACAGCACTTCTACATTTCTGCATGACAGGATAGCTGATAATATTAGCAAAACTGGACTCACTTACAAAACTCTTAATAATTCTCTGTAATTTGCACAATTTCTCCTTAGTTCAAAAACAGTCAACCAGACAAGATTTGTGGTGTTCAAAGTTTGCTTCCTTAGTTTTCCATTTCAGTAAATTGATTTAAAAAATGTATGTTTTAAATGTGTTACAAAAACCAAAAAACATTTGGTTCACTGAAATATCCTAATGTCATTTTTCTAGGCCTAACCAAGTGCATCCTTATGAGTGCCCTTCTTTGTGCTAAGCTGAATGTCACCACGATAAGCTCCAAATGCTCGTGTAGTTGCAGCCAGCAGTGTGTCAGAAAACTGACCGTAAGCCATCCTTTAATGTCAAAGTCAGCCGTAAAGTTCACAGTCAGTGTGATAGCAGCTTGCTGGAGCAGCAGCCCCATTAACACACCCTACAGCACTGCTAATACAGGCACGGTTTCAGCCGGGCTCAGCTGCTAACACACACACCCTCAACTCAAATGTCAAAACTCTGTAATATTAACACTGATCAGCTCACACACATGCACACACTTGTACAGGTTCATGCACATATGATGGGTGAAGTGCGCTTCTGTTTTAATTAGTATGAAGTCGGTTGGGTTGCAGTACTGGAAGACACTAATGAGAATAAGAGGAAATATCAGAGCAGGGATCATTTCTTGGGGTTGGAGTTCAGCAATTTATCGTACCAATGGGAATGATTAGCCCCTGAGAGTTGAACAAATGTCTACAGGAATTTGGTCATTCAGTGACTCCATATTTTATGTGACTGAAAATACTTAACCTCATCGTGGTTTGAGGCAAGAGTATGGTGACATAAACATGTTTGGACGATGTACTTATTGTGCTAATTTGTGTAGGTTATCAGTTATCAGTTATATATAACACAGAACTATGGATGTTGTGAGATGGGTTGGCTGAAGTGTTGTACCTCAGACGACTGGTGTTAAAGAGTTATGACCTCTGTGTACCCACTCACCTGATCTGCCGTCTCTCTCTCTGCCTCTCACTGGGCTCTTCTTCATCATTGAACTCTTCCTCTTTGGAGAACTGGTCATCAAAGACTTTGGAGACTGAGAATTCAGGTCTTCAGTTAGATCTGAGAAAGAATGAAGGAATGAATGAGCAGATGAATGAATGGATGAATAAATGGTCGCTGACACTCATCTACACCAAGCCATGACTTTTGTTGTCATTGTAGAAATGAATAATCAAAAAATAATGTCTATTAAATGGTTCTTGTGTTGTAGTTTTGTTAAACACCTGGAAAAATTATGTGGAGGTCCTTTACTTTTTAACAACAATGTTCTTTAAGGAGTTTTCTTTAAGAAACATGTGGAAAATTATTATATACCATTTTTCCTCAGGGTGTGGTACACCATGCAATCCCACCATTAGAAAATGTTGACAGCATTTGAAAATGACTAAATTATTTTTCATGAAGCACCCTTCCCCCCCTTCTTATTAGACTCTCTATGTAATACAAACTCTGGTCCTTCCCTGGAATTTCAGACACTCGGATATAATCTGACATGCCTTTACTTTTTTACAAATTACACCCATCCAAAATATTTTTTTTCCAAAGTGTTACACAGGCTTTTGTTCAGCACAAACTCAGCAACATCCGTGCCAAAACAGTAAAAGTGTCATAAATCTATATTTTGATTAAATCTGCTCTAAACTTAGACTTTCCAAAAACCTACAGTATTTTCAGATGTGCTGATATTGTGGAAAAAATACACTCAACATTTCTAGCCAAGACATTTGAGCTCAGAACTATGTAAACAGAGGTGTTGGCTACACACTGCTCATTACAGTTTTTAGAAATTATATGTGGTTTTATTTATAAAGCTTAAGAAATATCAGTTGATGTGTGTTTCACTCATTTAGTGGTTCCTAGATTGAATATTTATGAGATAGGTCTTTGTTCAGGTGAGTACTGCTTTCTTTATAGAGACAAACTGGGCATTTGCACACATTCTTGGATTGCTAATCTACCAATGGAATGTCTGAAATTTCCATGTCATTATCGTATGAAAAGCAGATTGCATCATTTGGTTTTGAAAAATGACTCAAGCTGAACAATGTGTTACTGCTTAATTATGCTTCTCTCACAAGAATAAAAAATATATATACGTATTTTAATTCAATCTATAAATATATCCTATATAGATAGATCCTTTAAGCTTTCTCGGATATGTTTCTTTTTGTTTCTATGAGACAATCTTGCAGTTATATAAGTGTTTTTTCAGAATTTTGTGTATATACCGCCAGCGGCAGTGCTGACTCCAGAGGGTTAGAGGAGCCCAAAATTACCAGTCTAAGTGTGTGGAACTTGGAAGGAAAAACAAGGTAAATCTGTTCACTATTGCCATTTCAAATGCACATCTTACCCTTCATTCCCAAAACCATGATAATTTCAGCAACTGTGAAACTGATATTTTTTGCGAGCCCTCAAGAGGAGTCTGCAACAAAGCTGAATTTTCAAACAGAAAACAGCCTCGGGCATGACTTTTTTTACAGAAACCTAAAGATGCCACTTCACTTCATGGCCTCTGGACATTTTGGTGTGCTGCAATCAAGAAAAACAACTCTGAAATAACACTGAAGCTGTATCACAATTTACCACTGTAGATAGAAGTCACAAAGTTATTACTTTTTCCTACCAACAATGTTAAACTGTCTTCTGCACATTTGAAGACTCAGCATTGAAATAATGATCATGCTTATATCTCTCTCTCTCTCTCTCACTGGCTTTATCATGTCCAAGCATTTCCCTCTTTACTCATTTTCTATGGCCTTTAAAAATGTCCTTTCACTAAAAATGGAATATGACATGAAAAAAAAAAACATTGAAAATGCTGAATTAAGATAAAAAACATTTTCCTCGCCTCTAGTACTCTCTCTTACCCCCTCAGAAAATCTCAGAACTGACGACAATTAGCGGCTGAAACAGTCGCCCTAGAGTGGCCGGTTTGTGATAAATGGGTCTTGTCCTGTACCACTGTCTGATGCCTCTGTAGAAAATCACACAGAGACCATTATCACGACTTCCTGGCACCTCATTTCTCTAACTGATGCGGAATGGAGGATTTGACCCCATTTAGAAGTCTCACATTTGCTTAAATTGCTACTCTGAGCAAAGGATTTTAAACTATGTTTTACAACCTTAGAAAGATCCAGTAATGAGTCAAAGTTATTTTTGACTTGTTAGTCACATATTAACTACCTGCTTCTAACCTTATGGATTGTTATAATCAGGAACAAGTTACACAGAAAGCACAACAGAGAGGCTGATCTTCAGCCCCTTCTAGCACTTACTTAACAAGATAACAATGTTCTCTAATGTAATACTTTCTCCATCAAGCATTTATTTATTTAATTCTAAATGACCACTTCAGTATCATCTCAAAGTCCATTTTATCAGCTGCACTTATCATACAGGTGCACATTGTAGTTCTATAATTACATTCTGTGTCCATCTGTTTCTCTGAATACTCTGCTAGCCTCCTTTCACTCTGTTCTGCAAAGGTTAGGACCTCCACAGAGCAGCTATTATTTGAGTGGTGGATCATTCTCTGCGCTGCAACACTGATGTGGTGGTGGTGTGTTAGTGTTGTGTTAGCTTGATAGCTTTTTTTTGTTTTCTTTTGTTGTTTTTTACCTCTGATTTTCTGTATTTAACCCGCCCATTTTATCAACTCTCCCTATCATTATCACTTGCAATGTCCCTGACTTTTGGGAGTGGGCTGACAAGCACACGCCTCCTCCAAAACCAGTGATGTCAAGGCCCTTTTTTCTGAACTGCTGGCGATACATCGCTGCTGGGCAGGTAGCACGCTCAGAGGAAAGCGTAGATCCCCAGTTCTGATGGATCGCCCAGCAGACGCCCTAGTCAGTGTGCTGTCTTACCCAACCGAAGAGAGAGCATGGCCAACTCTGCTATCTCGAGGCCTGGCTGTCAATGGCAAGCAGCATGACCAGGATTCAAACTCACGATCCTTGGATCCATAGTGGCAGTGCCTTAGTCCACTTAGCCACTCAGGGATACTTTTGGTTGATGCACTATTTTCACTCCAGCAGTGACCATGATGTGTTGAAAAACATCAGCAGCTCTGTTGTCTGATCCACTCATGCCAGAACAACACATACTAATACACCACCACCACCTCAGTGTCGCTGCAGTGCTGATAATGATCCATCACTCAGATAATATCTGCTCTGTGGTGGACCTGTGGGTGTCCTGACCTTGAAGAACAGAGTGAAAGGAAGCTAATAAAGTAAACAAAGAAACAGATGGACTACAGTCTGTAATTATAGAACTACAAAGTGCACCTATATGGTCAGTGGAGAACACCGTAAACGGACACCAGGCTTCCTTCCTTCACTGTGCTATTCAGCTCTTATGTACTTATTCCTGATTACTATAACTGGACTAATGATAAAATGAAACATTAGTGCCCAGTGAGTAATTTAATTTTCCCTAAAGAAGATGCGTTAACTTTTCATTTAGAACATTTATAACATATCATTCGCTTCGGGTTCAAGTGTGCATGTGGGTGGAGTTTCCAGCTTTTCCTCGTGTCTACATAGTATTCCGGTTTCCTTCCACAGTCCAAAAACATGGAGTTCAGGTGAATTGCATACTCTAAAATTGTCCTGGTGTGAGTGTGCATGTGTCTGTCTGTGTGTATGGTGAGTGATGGATTGGCACCCTGTCCTGGCTATAACTAGAATGCCCTGCCCAGCTCCCACTGAAGGGTTATGGGGACTAACCACTGCCATGACCAGGATTAAGTGCTTAAGAAAATGGATGAATGGATGGATAACATATATTAACTGATCAAGAGTGTACAAACTTTAGTATATTTTGTTTATTGCATGTTTTTAAACTGCCACTTACACTGTGATAAAGGATAAATAAACAAATGTTTGGGCAGCACGGTGGCTTAGTGGTTAGCACGTTCGCCTCTCAGCGCTGAGGTCTTGGGTTTGAGTCCGCATCTGAGCGGAGTTTCCATGTTCTCCCCGTGTCTGCGTGGGTTTCCTCCGGGGTCTCCGGTTTCCTCCCACAGTCCAAAAACATAGAGATCAGGTGGATTGGATACTCTAAAAATTACCCTTGTGTATGTATGTATGTATGCCCAGATATGGTTGGCACTCCATCCTGGGTGATCCCCCTAGTGCTCGATGCAGTCCTCCAGGTGGACGGTCACTTCCGGTTGAGAGTACGCTGTGCGCGATTGGCTGCCGCTACTCACCGGTGTGTGTAAATGGAATGTGTTGATTGTAAACCGTCCTTGGGTGTCTAGAAAGGCGCTATATAAGTATAATGTGTATGCATGTATGTAAACAGGCATTAAGAAGAGCATTAATTGGGCTAAAATGAAGTTCTCAGTCGGCTAGTCTCGCTCTGCTAAAGTAAGAGGTCTTAATGTTTAATCGTGGCATTTCATCTTTGTTCTTGTGAACTACTTTTTAGCATTAGGAACTGTGTAACTATATTAAAACATGTATTTAAAACTTCTTTACACTGCTTTTTACTTTGCATGTACAAAAGTGCTAATGAGTCTATTGTTTGAAAGCTAGTTTTATCATCTGTACATAATCATATATTATTGTATTAAATCAACTGCCATGTGGTTCATCTGATTGGTAGTTCAGTGAAGAGAGATACTGATATGTGGCTAATAGCCTGTTTCAAAACAATCAATCTCAAGCCACTTTCTTATCTGATTGCGCCATTAAACATTTTCTTAAGATTCAACATGAAAATTGACCTTCTTGTAACTTTGAACAGAGCAAATACTTAAGACATTTTCATTTATAAACAGATTACCTGGAGATGCCATGCTTCTGTGGGATGGAGGCCTTGACTGTTGTGGTGATGAGGACTTCTGTGGAAACAAAAGAGACACTGCTGATTAGAGTAAGTCACTGGAGGAAAGAATCATTTAAAAGCATGTGAAGGTTAGTAAGTAGTGACAGACACGGTAGCTACACGGTAGCTGCACTCTAAATGGAACATTTTAAACCTCCCTCCATGGCTTTGCCATTAAAGCTAATCCAACTCCAATTCACCAAAGACCAATGTTCATCTAGTCAGATAAAGACGGCAGAAATGAGCTCTTTCATTAATGGCTTTCATCATTTGTATGAATGAGTGTGCTTTGGGTGCTGAAGCATAGAGTAATGAGTCTGTGCAGCAGGCAACCAGACAGATGTGTGTGTGCCTGTATGTGTGTGTGTGTCTGTGCCAGGTTTAAGCAATCTTGTGGGGTCTCACAAGAGTTAGTGTTAGAGTTAAAGCAAACGTTTGGGATAAGGGTACGGATAATGGATTGGGCTGGGTAAGGGCTAGGTTTAGGCTTTGAGCTTGGGCTATGGTTGGAGTGAGGTATTAGGCTAAGGTTAAGGTTGGGGTAGATTGAGGGATTGGGCTAGGGTTTAGGCAAGGTTTAGATTGAGGGTTAGGGTTAGGACAAGGCCTAGGCTTTGGGTAGTAGTAGTTATGGTTAAAGATTGGTTAAGTGTCTAAGAAAGGAATGAAGTCTGTGTAATGTCTCCACAGTGTGTGTGTGTGTGGGTGGGTGTGTGTGTGTTAGTTTCAGGCTGCTCAGAGAAGTAGGCTTCAAATCAACATTTCTCAGTTCGACCTCCTGGACCTGTATGAATAAAGGGGAGGGGTGTGTGAACCAGTGCTGGTCCCTCCCAGCTGAAGGGCTCCTCTCAGCACTGAGGTCTTGGATTCGAGTCCACATCTGAGCGGAGTTTCCATGTTCTCCCCGTGCCTGCGTGGGTTTCCTCCGGGGACTCCAGTTTCCTCCCACAGTCCAAAAACATGGAGATCAGGTGAATTGGATACTCTAAAAAAAATTACCCTGGTGTGTGTATGAATGTGTATGTCTGTGTATGAATGTGTGTATGTATGCCCAGATATGGTTGGCACTCTGTCCTGGGTGATCCCCCTAGTGCTCGATGCAAAATGATACATGGTTTTCAAAATTTTAATCAAATAAAAATCTTAAAAGTGTGACATGCAAAAGTATTCAACCCCCTGTACTCTGATACCTCTAAACAAAATTCAGTGCAATCAATTACCTTCAGAAGTCACTTAATTAGTTAATAGAGTCCATCTGTGTGTAATTTAGTCTCAGTATAAATACACCTGTTCTGTGAAGGCCTCAGTGGTTTGTTAGAGAACAGTAGTGAACAAACAGCATCATGAAGACCAAGGAGCTCACCAGACAGGTCAGAGATAAAGTTGTGGAGAAGTTTAAAACAGAGTTAAGGTTATAAAAACATATCCCAAGCTTTGAGCATCCCAAGGAGCAATGTTCAATCCATCATCCAGAAATGGAAAAAGTATTCTTTAACTGCAAACCTACCAAGACATGGCCGTCCACCTAAACTTACAGATCAAGCCAGGAGAGCACTGGTCAGAGAAGGTCTCTCTGGAGGAGCAGCAGAAATCATCAGCTCAGGTGGGAGAATCTGTCCACAGGACAACTGTAAGTCTGCACTCCACAAATCTGGCCTTTATGGAAAAGTGGCAAGAAGAAAACCATTGTTGAAAGAAAGACATAAGAAGTGTCATTTGCAGTTTGCCAGAAGCCATGTAGGCTTGCAAATGGGACTTCTTATGTCTTATGTATCATTTTGAGAAAATGGAGGGGCTCATGGAGCGATCTCTGGGGCATGGAATCCAACAGGCTGAGTTTTATTGTGTGAACTACATATGATGTGTTGCCTTCTCCTACAAATCTGCAGTTGTGGATCGGAAAGGACCCATCTTGCCCCCTGTGTACAGCTCCAGCATCACTCAAGCACATCCTGGTTGGTTGCAAAGTTTTACTCAAGGCAGATACACGTGGAGACACAACCAAGTCCTCAGCTGTCTAGCAGATAAACTTGAGTGTAAGAGAGTATCCATCAATGCCCAACCTGCCAACAACAAGGGTGTGCAACGACCCCCACCTTCATTTGTTCGGGAGGGTGAGATGCAGAAAGCAAGTCCCTCAGCACCTGACTTAAGTCCGCTCAATATAGCCAGGGACTGGCAGATGAGAGCTGACCTGGAGCATAGACTCATTTTCCCACCGGAGATTGCAAAAACATCGCTGCGACCAGACCTAGTCCTCTGGTCTAACTCTGCCAGATGTGTTTATATCATCGAACTGACAGTACCCTGGGAAGATGCCATCGAGGAAGCTTATGAGCGGAAGAAGCTTCGGTACTCCAGTTTAGCAGCAGAGGCAGAAGACAGAGGTTGGAAGGTCAAGGTACGCCCGGTGGAGATGGGGTGCAGAGGCTTTGTAGCTAGAACAACAACAAAGCTTCTCAGAGAAATAGGAGTCAGGGGACAGGCTCACCGGCAAGCAAGCAAAGAGCTTGTCGACATGGCTGAGAGGACCAGTCATTGACTATGGATGAAGAGGAATGATAACACCTGGGCTGCTAAGGCGAACGGATAAACCCCGAGACACACACCCGGGAGTGATCAACCTGTGGTGGGCCTGCCCAGCGAAGGGTGTCTTGTGATAAATGGCCGAAACACCTAGTGATGCTGTGGTACATAACTGATGATGTGTCCCGATGGTGAATCCTAGTAGCCTGTGCAATTGGTGAAATTGGTGCAAACACCAGGGATTGTAACAGCTAGTCCTTTATCGAATCTTATTTTCATTCCACTTCACAATTATGTGGTACGTTGTGTTGGTCTATCGCTTAAAATCTCAATAAAATACATTTAAGTTTGTGGTTGTAAGGTGACAAAATTTGAAAAAGTTCAAGGGGTATGAATACCTTTGCAAGCCACTATACACTACGGGCTTGTTTTCCAGACAAGCATTTAGTCTAGTCATGGATTACATTTTCACTTTTAATGGAAAAACACCATTCAAATGGTGATCAGATGTTTGTTAACCTTCACTGAATAGTAGCAATACTTATGAACATACAGTCTTATACATGTGAGATTTATGTATGACAGCACGTCCTCACATTGTATAAAAACTAACCTGTGTGTGTATGAGAGTGGAGAGGTAATGGCTTGATTGTTGAGCCGGACTAACCATCAGAGCCTCTTGTTTCAGTCCGCTAGTCAGTTAGCCTCTTAGCAAACATGACAGGGATATTAATAACCCCCACTCAACCACTGCAGTGAGTGCAGAGGAGCAAATCTGTCTCCAGTATCTCCATATGTCTCGCCCTTGCTCTCTTTCTCTATATATCTTCCTTCACACACACACTCACATAGACTCTCTGACCCTCTCACTCTTTTTCACACACTTCCCCCTCTCCCTTCTTCTTTACCGTCCTGAGTTTCTCTCGTTTTCTCTCTCATTCTCACTAGTGGCTGTTTTTGTCTGTCTCTCTGTCATTGCTCCCCTGCCTCCTGCATTATCTTTCATGTGGGAGCGTCCTTGTAGAGTCAGTTCTGCAACTCAAGGTCATTCTGCCCCCAGGCTCACCAAACCTGACATCTCTGCAGTGTTGGGAAATGAGCTCCGAACACAAAAAAACAAACTTAATTAATCATATTAAAGGCTTGTAGTTTAAGAGATGAGGTCACAGAAGCCCCTCTTACCTTTTTGGCTGGTCCTTCCTCCACCTCTGTTTCCTCTGCAAAAACACTTTTATTAATTACAGTCATTAAATGGCTCAAATTACACAAGCAGGACTTTTTAAGCTTGTGCTTAATAGGTTCTAAAGCTATTTCCAATTTCTACAAAATATCTTTCATTATCTGAGAGAAATGCACACCATATTATGTGTCTATACTTTTGGCATGAATCTACTGAGAAAAACTAACACGCTGACTCAACTAAAATATACTATATGGTATAAAAATATTAGGACACCTACAGGAGGTGGCATGACATCCCATTCAAAAAACATAGGCATTAATATGGAGCTGGTCCCTCCTTTGCAGGAGCTTCCACTCTTCTGGGAAGGCTTTCTACAAGATTTTGAAGTGTGGATTTTTGCCCATTTACCCAGAAGAGCATTTGTGAGGTCAGACACTGATGTTGGACAAGATGACCTGACTCATAATCTCCATTCTAGTTCATCCCAAAGGTCAGTGGTGGGTCGTCAGTGCCTGCAAGGCCTTCTCTGTTGGCCTAAGAAATATCTGAATCACAAACTGATGTAAATTATATTTTGTCCATGAATACTTATTAAATAATTTAAAATCGTCTGTATGCTTCCTTTTATAGCTTTACCGATGGTTGTGCTGTTTCCAGACTTGTATTTTTATATTAAAGCATTTAACTAATCACATTTCAGACATCATTTGTTGCCAGGCAGGGTCAAAGTGAAAGAAGACTGCCTGGAGGCCTTCACAATTCATTCTGAAGGCTCTCTTAACACAAAATAAATGTCGATGAAATGGTTGCTTCAACCAATCAGATTTTGAGTTGGTGTAAACAGGGCCCTCTAGCAGGCATATAGCAACATCACCATATTCAGACTCGCGGATAATCAGTTTTTTGAGGAAAGAGAGGATAGATTTTTTTTTAATATACAAATAATCAAATTTTTGCTGAGTAAAATGTTGCTATTTTCCTAAATAACTTTAGGAAAAAATAAATAATAAAGTTTATGAGGTTATTATTAATGTTTTTATGTGTGTCACAGCAGTAGCTGCAGTAGAAGGAGACTTGTTCACTCCTGGTTTGTTTATTCAATAGAGCCATTTATTAAGGGTACAAGAGTTATCTGTCTGTGATGCAATGACTCTTTATACTGTATTTCTGTATATTAAATGGTTTTTATAACCATTAATTAGTTTCTGAGGGGTAGATTGCTTCAGACAAAGCATTACTAAAGGCCTAGGTCTGAAATGCATGGTCCACCACTGCCAAAGGTGTATGATGGGGTGGAGGTCAGGGCTCTGTGCAAGCCAGTCAAGTGCTTCCACACCAAACTCACCCTACCCTGACTTTATGACCCTTACTGGACCTCATGGATTCATGCTGGAGCACAAAAGGGATTTCCCCAAACTTATTCCACAAAGTTTGAAGCATAAAATTGTCCAAATTGTATTGGTAAGCTGAAGCAGTAAGATTTCCCTTCACTGGAACTAAGGGGCCTCGGCCACCTAGTGAAAAACAACCACATATCATTATCCCTCCTCCACCAAATATTACAGTTGGCGCAATGCAGTCAGGCAGGTAATTCTCCTAGCATTTGCCAAACCCAAAGTCATCAGTCAGTCTGCCAGATAGAGAAGCGTGATTCATCACTCGACAGAATATATTTCTACTACTCTAGAGTACAGTGGTCGCATGCTTTACACCACTCCACCTTTGCTTTGTGCTTGGTGAAGTAAAGCTACTGTGCAGCTGCTCTGTCATGGAAAGCCATGCCATGAATCTCCCAGCAAACAGTTCTGTGCTGATGTTTATGCTGTGGAAGGTTTTGAACTCGGCAGGTTATTGAGTCAGCAAAGCGCTGGCATCTTTTATGCACCTCAGCACTTGCCAACCCTGGTCTGTAACTTTCCATGGTCTGCCAATTTGTGGCTGTGGTTGTCAATAATATCACTCACAGTTGATTGTAAAATATCTAGGAGTGAAGATACTTGTGAGATGACATTTACAATCCTAATACAGTACAAGGATTAAATTCAGTGAGCTCAGAACACTCAGAACAAAGCATTCTTTCACAAGTGTTTCTAAATGCAGATTGCATGGCTAGGTGCTTGATTTTATACACCTATATCAATGGGACTGAATAAAACCCCTGAATTCAAAGATTAAGAGGTGCGTCCCAATACTTCTGTCAATATTGTGTAACTAGTGCATGATGGATATGTGTGTACTGTATAGAATTGCAGCACCATTTCAATGGCAATCATGTACAGCCTTATGCAAATGTTTAGTCAAATTAAGGTGATTTTCTAATACGCCTCTGCATATTGTACTGCATTATTTGAAAAAAAAAAAAACATGTAGTCTATAAATAATTCAAAAATGTAAAAATTCTGCAAACGAATACAAATTGTTCAATAATTCGTGCAGAAAATGTTTGTGTCTTTCAGACTATGTTAACTTATTTTCACTCAGAAAGTCAACAAAGTGTAATTTGACCAGCACCTTAACATTTGAATAAGGCTGTAAATTCCATTCACATTCTCATAAGCATGCGAGTTGAAATATAATATGTGAAACATGTGGAGTCAAGGACACACCTTCAGTGTTTAAAGGAGAGATGGTATCAAAGGCAGAGTTCTCAGTTTCCTCATCCACCTGTGAGCGAGTACAGCTCTAGAGAAGACATTCACCAAGCTTAGACTCATTATGCATCATATACATTTTTGGCTATATATGCATTTTATATACAGAATGCTTAAAGAACAGAACGGCTGAATGTTGAGTGCATGAATGCAACAGGACAGAACACCACACTGAAAGAATTGATACAGTCTGTAATCACCATAGTGTGTGCAGGGTACAGAGCACAAATCCAATGGACAGATAATGCCACCTACAGGATGCATGAAGCCAATCTCAACTTTAAACTAAACAGAAGAAAATCTGATCAGTATACATAGTCGTACCTTCTTTAGTGGTTTGGCATAAACAACCTCAATATCTGGGCTTCTGCTCTGTCCTTCAAGGGACTGGTACACATGACTTTCTTCTTGCTCTATGTTTTCTTCTATTTCCTCTTCTTCATCATCATCATCATCATCCTCACCATCAGGTCGTGGAGACGGCAGGCGAGGTCTTCCTGCTACAGAATCTGGCCACTGATCTCTAAAGGGCAGAAATCAGAAACAAAGGTTTTATTTATGGTCATGACAAAAGTATGGAATAACATCAGGATATAGGTAGAATCTACTGTTTCATCTAACGTTATCCAAAACACAGTACATCCACAACTGCTAGACTAAATAAAGTCTATTCTAACACAATATATTCATGCAAGGATATTGTTGCTGCCATAGACATTATTGTCTTTATCCTTTTCTTTAAGTAATCTATTGTTTTTGCCTGAACTCTATTATTTATTACAGTGGTACCTTGAGATACGAGTTTAATTCGTTCTGTAACGGAGCTTGTAAGTTAGTCAACTCATATATCAAACAAATTTCTCCCATTTAAAATAACTGAAATAGATTTAATTTGTTCCAGCCCTGTGAAACATCCCCAATCCATCCTAAATTTTAGAAACACACATATATACACTTTACCAATGCATAACAAAATATTTCAATTTCAGATTTCAATAAATATTAGTGCAAAATAATTTTTGGGAAATTCTTACTGTAACATTTTAAATTCACGATGTGCGCGGTACTGTGTAGATGAATAGTTATTTAATACATAATTACTGTATGTATGTTATTAAAATTAAATAAGTTTAAGATTTTAAAACTTTTTTACTATCAATTTTTTTTCCAAAAAGTATACAAGAAGGAGTACAGCGCACGAGACTGGACTTGATTCTGAGGTTAACACGTGAGAAAGAATGAGATGCAGGTGTTGTGCTGCCCATACTGGACCTTTGCGCCAATGCGCCAACTAGCAGCAGCCACTCGTATGACCCCAGCATCGCCTGCCCACTGACTTTGTTGTCTTTTCTTAAAAAAGTAAGGAAAAGGTGCAATGGCTGTGTTGTGGAGTAATTTGGATAATTGGACAAGGTTCTAGTATAAAATGAAAGAAGGAAAATTGGACAACAAACATGACAAGTCTTGACCTTTGAGGTAAGGGAAAATTAGTGCTTTTGATGAACATTAAGTTTATTATTTAGTCACTCATCATTTCTCATCATAAATTAGGTGAACAACATTATATGGATACAAGTATTGGGACACCTGCTAATTCATTGTTTCTTCTAACATCAATGGTTTTAAAAAGGAGCTTGTCCAGCTTTTGATGGAATATTTGTCTGAACTTTGTAAATATGATTTTTGAGTGAATCATTCCTTTCAAGTTTTAAGCAAAAAATCCTCTTTGTGAGACAGGTCCCTGGTCTATAGAGTGAAGGGTCAGTTAAATTATATGTATATAATATTTCTACTGTTTACCTGGAGTAGAGGGCAGTGCTGGCATAAGGCTCAAAGCTCGCCTGGCTGTCTGAGTGTGAACAGTCACTCTCAGAGTAAGATCTGTGGCGAGGAGGAGGAATAGCAACCGTGCGTCCCATCAACGATGATGATAATATGGCCGCTGCAAGAGCAGATCTGAGATAAACAATGATGGGAGAAGTTAGAAGACACAATGCACAAGCAATAGCACAATATAATGAGCTAGTATGTCAATGGTGATATAAACTCTGTGTGGTGAGCATGTCTTACCAATATTACTAACTAGAAAAATAATTACATTTAATTTTTTTATTTTATTTCATTTAAATGTCAATTTACATTGTAATTGAAGATCATTTATATTTATCAAGAATTTAAACGTTTTTACAGTTGATGTTTTACTTGCCACAGCAGTAAAGCCCTGGCCAATCATGCAGAAGCCTCAAGTTCTATAATACAGTCTAGTTAATCAGAACTGTTAAAGGCACAGTAGAAAACACCTAGTGTAATTCTATTGGATAAATGAAATTTGAAAAAAATATCACACAAAAAATACAAATGTCATAAATGGACTTAAAAATAAATGGATGAAAAATAAATGGGTCTTAAAAATCCCTTTAGAATAAGCACAGAGCTGTACTCCAGCATATTTAACATGAACATCTTTCTAAATGTTTTCTGTATTGTGCCTGCTTGCTTTCAGTAGCTGGTTAAGTAAGTGACATTATTCACTGGTCAAACAAAGAAATTATGGAAGTTACATTTTAATACTGACATCTAAAACTAAAGTCAACAAACTCTATATAAACATTTAACTCTTAAGAAAATTCATAGACATTTTGAGCTTATCGGTGACAAGAGACTAGCTGCTTTTTGTGAATTAAGTGGAGAAAGAGAGAAAATGAAAATAAGAAAAACGACATAAATGACTACAGAAAAGAAAGAGACGAGCTCAGTAGAAGCAAACTGATGAATGAATGTGTGTACCTGGGTCTCTCTGGTGAGGGGTTGGGACTGCGAGGGGGAGGGGTACGGGGAACAGCAGGTCGGGGGGCAATGGTGGCTGCAGGAATCAAGCCATGAGCTATGTGCTTCTACAAAGACGATGGAAAAGCATAAATACATATGTGAGAACAAATAATGGATGAAATGTGACCTCTTTCCAGCCAACTTTTGAGCCCAATTGTGAACCAAGTGGCTTCTGGTCCTGGCTCTGGAGACCTTATTTTATACACATTTTTCTTTCCCTCTAATCTAAGAAATCTGGACATGAGACATCAGCCCATAGACTTTCAATGCATGATTTGCTTTTGTATTCAATGACATGCCCAAATAAGGACTCCAGTTCCAGGCCTGTTTTCTCTATGGATGACTTTTCTGCTGATACATTTTTATGTTTTATTTTTGAACATTTAAAATGCATCATATAGTTGAAAATTGCCTCCATCACCCACGCTGTAATCAACAATGTTCCAAAGACAATGTGTTGTATGCATTTTTGCCAAATGTTTTAACATGATAACATCAGTTAAAAAGTTTAATGCCATATACAGTACCTGCACTCTGAATTGGTGTCACTAAGTTATGTGAAAATAAAGCTGCTACTACTATAACAACACCCTCAGAAAAAAGGTAATGGACCATCACCTTTAATGTTATTCAACTGGAACATGTACTTAAGATTAAATTTGTAGGCTTTGGACTTTGGAACTTTTACTATGCTGATTACATTACATTACATTACATTGCATTTAGAGGATGCTTTTATCCAAAGCGAATTTTAATAGTGGGAAAGTACAAATGCGAAAAAGAAATAGAGCTGTACTAGTATTTACTAGTACTAAGTATTAACATTTTGATATCGAGTGCTGATCAGTACTAATGGGAGTATTTGGGATCACTAGAGCAGGTGGTCTTTGAAGAGCTTGGATTTTAGGAGTTTCTTGAACCCAGTGAGGGACACCTGCTCTAGTGGTGTTAGGCAGCTTGTTCCGCCATCTGGGAACTACTGAGGAGAACAGTCTGGATTGCTTTGTGTGAATGTTAGGCAAAGCAAGGCAACGTTCAGTGGAGGAGCGCAGCGACCGGGCAGGGACATAAGCTTTTAGGAGCGAGTGCAGATAAGAGGGAGCCTGCTCTGTCATCACCTTATAGGCGATCGTGCAGGCTTTGTGTTTGATCCGGGCAGCAATCGGAAG
>BRDA01000977.1:0-32751 GCA_036984385.1 Crenuchus spilurus | reverse complement strand
GGATGTAGGATGTATCCGTCGGTACATCCATCCCTCGTATACATGGTATGTAACCTGGAATTTATCTTGTCGAATTGATTCCCTGAGAAGACGGTCACAACGAGTTCAATATAAGATATTAATAGATTTAATAAATATATTAGATTTATATATGTGACGAGTGTTTTTATTTCGAGCCCTGCAAAATGACCTCCAGCAGGCCACTAATATCCATGTTTCTGCTCAAACTGTCAGAAACAGACTCCATGAGGGTAGTATGAGATTTTGAATATGATTCCAAATCCAGACCTCCAAGGGGTAATGATTTTGATTTACATTGATGATTTTTATGTTATTTTGTTCTCTACGCATTCCACTATGTAATAAATAAAGATTTTCAATTGGAATATTTTATTTATTGAGATGTGGATGTAGGCTGTATTATTTTAGTGTTCCCTTTATTTTTGTGAGCAGTGTATATATTTAGATTATATAAATAATTTAGATAATTATAGAATATAACTTGAGCAACACTGGCAGAAGAGTCCCTTAGTTAAGCTGTTCTATTTAAGGTCCAATGTATGGTACATATGCTCCCTACCTACATGGCTGCCTATGTAGGATGTAGGGTGCAGGGCAGCTTTTTATGTATTGAGACGCTGCTTGTTGGTACACAGGTTGTTATGAAATCAATGTAAGTCTTCTGGGAGGTGATTCGACATCTGTGGGGATTTGATTGCATTCGGCCGTGAGGGCCTGCAGAGACAATGACTGACACTGGTGGTTTGTCAGTGTGCACTGGTATTGGTATGTACCTCAGCATCACTGCTGGAGTGAAATTAGTGCATCATACAATAAAGGAAGAACCAACACAAACTGGGCAGCAATAGGTGAGCTACTGTCTGACTTGTGGGAAGTAAGTGGACAAATCTCCAGCAGCTCTGTTGTGTCTGATGCACTCAGCACACTCTAACGCACCACCACCACGTCAGTGTCACTGCAGAGCTGAGAATGAGCCACGTTAGTCAATAATAGCAGAACTACATCGCACACCTGTATGTAAACACAAGGAGGTGGTTATAATGTATCGTATGTACTTTGAGCCACCCAGGTGTGTTGAGCTGACGGCGTGACGTCAGGCCGTGCTGCTGGCCGCACTTCCTGGTGTTCTCCAAACACAACAGGAGCAGAAGTGAAACGGACAGTCGTTGAGCTCAACTCACAGGGAGTAAAAGTTTGGGGGAGACGAGAGGGGCTGAAATGTGCTTCAGGTAGCCGCGGAACGGAGCTCCAGAGCGGCTGCAGCGTGCAGACAGGCGCCCGGTCCGGAGAACCACAGCCGGCGATGCTGTAGCCATGGACAGCCGGACACGGTACGTCCTGTTTACCTCCGCAGGAGCCCGTATTTTTACCCATCCTGACCGAACAGCAAACGTAGCCGAGCCGACACGGTCCTACAGCCGCTGTCGGGTTAAACTCGGTGACTTTGAGCCGCTGTTTAGCTCAGACAGCTCCGAGCAGCCCGTTAGCTTAGCTTTAGCTTTAGCCTGTCACAGCTTTACAGCAGCCTGCAGTCTCTACATCAACTTAACCTGAACACCAGGCTGAGCTTATATTAACCTGAACACCAGGCTGAGCTTATATTAACCTGAACACCAGGCTGAACTTAGATTAACCTGAACTCCAGGCTGAGCTTATATTAACCTGAACACCAGGCTGAATTTAGATTAACCCGAACAACAGGCTGAATTTAGATTACTCTGAACACCAGGCTGAATTTAGATTACTCTGAACACCAGGCTGAATTTAGATTAACCTGAACACCAGGCTGAACTTAGATTTACCTGAACGCCAGGCTGAACTTAGATTTACCTGAACGCCAGGCTGAACTTAGATTAACCTGAACGCCAGGCTGAATTTAGATTAACCTGAACGCCAGGCTGAATTTAGATTAACCTGAACGCCAAGCTGAACTATGATTAACCTGAACGCCAGGCTGAATTATGATTAACCTGAACGCCAGGCTGAATTATGATTAACCTGAACGCCAAGCTGAACTATGATTAACCTGAACGCCAAGCTGAACTATGATTAACCTGAACGCCAAACTGAACTATGATTAACCTGAACGCCAGGCTGAACTTAGATTAACCTGAACGCCAAGCTGAATTTAGATTAACCTGAACGCCAAGCTGAACTTTGATTAACCTGAACGCCAAGCTGAACTTTGATTAACCTGAACGCCAAGCTGAACTTTGATTAACCTGAACGCCAAGCTGAACTTTGATTTACCTGAACGCCAAGCTGAACTGAATCCTGGGTTAACGTGAACATCTACAAACAGTCTTTATGCTTTATCAGCAATGTAAACACATAATTGTGAAATTATGTGAAAATAATTATTAATTTGTGAAATTATGTAAATATGATTAGAATGTATATGACATTCTGTGAAAATGATTAGAATTTGTCATGTCATTTATGTTTCTTTGTTGACTACCTGAATAGATTCATAAATAGCTCTTTTGCAAAGGCTTTACATTAGATTGTGATTGTGTTCAGCTAAAATAGAAATATCTTTGTTTGAATGGCCTTTATTTATTACTTCTGGAAAGTTTATCTAGGATAGTAATGTAACCTTTAGAAGGATTTAATACATAAAACATCATCAGAATATCAGCAGGGAAACTGTTCTTTGTTTACTAAAAGCAAATATAAAAAGTAAATCTGATCGTTGTGTCAGGATTTGTTCTACACGGCTGTAGATACTATAAATGAGTTTTTGACTCCCTCATGTTGTGTGAGCTATCAGTGCTTCACAGACTACTTCAGGTATGGTGATGTTAGGTTGGGGCAAAGAGGATTTTTTTTTTTTTTTTTTTAAAGTTTATGAACTTTTATGTCATAGGAGTTCAAAACAAATGTATAATATTAATAATTCTTGTGTTATTTAAGGCTTCAGTATGGAGTCAAATTGACCCTAAAGAACACAGGTTTATACAAAAGTACATAGGAAACATATTATGTTAATGAAGCACAAAAATGATTAAAGTAATTGTCTGTAGATGTTAAACTTTGCTGTCAAATTGACCACAAAGCTAATAGAAGAGTTCATCGTTTTATTCCAATTTCTCATTCAACTTTAAACAATGCAGCACTTAACTCTTCACACATGAATTATGAAGAAATCAGTGAGGAATACTTTCATTCTTCCTTTTGACTCATTAAACTATTTAATATCTACTCAAGTCCGTTATGTAGGTAAACTGTAGTGGACACATGTTTAATTGTAAATTGCAAACAAAATGCTTGCAGAAAATCAATATTTGAACAATGCAATACATATCTCATTCTTTATTGCACTCAAATTTGATTTTCCTGCTTATTTCTAGAAGAATTATACAGAAATTCTTGAGGTGGGTATAGTTCCTGACTGTCTGAGCCATTTTCATTTACCATGTGTTTTGTTGCATGTTTTAGTAATGTCCACTAAAGAGACTTTGATGTTAAAACCAGTTAATGTAGGAAATTGCTTATAAATAGCCGTCCACCATGGCCAGCATGCATGAAAAGGTTAAGTACCATTTAAGAATGCTAAACTTAGATATAAAATAATTCAGAAAGCATGTGGCTGTACTGAAATTAGACAACTTTGCTACCCGTGCAGCCTCTGCACAGAAGAGGTTTCAATGAAGCCAAGAAACCGCAAACTGATATAACTTTGATAAATATCTTCCCATGGCCTAAGCTTCTGCTTGTGTACTGAAAAATGTAAAATACACATCTGACTACAGAAATATGTGTCTTTGTATGTTTCAGTGAGAACCCTGAGAGAACATTTGATTTGGTAGTACAGGTGGCGTGCCCATCTTCTGAAAATGAAGGTGAGTTATTCATTTATTTTTGTTGTTATACTGTTTACAAACAGTATCAACATTAAGACGTAAAAATGCTTGAAATGTGTGACTTTCTGAAATTAATGTAAAATATGGCGGTTTACCTTTTTAAATAAAATTATGAACAAAAATGTACTTTTTCATGACATTTCTAGAGCTGCACTAGTAGTACAAAACGTTACTAAAAGGCTAAAAGTCGATTACCCCACTCTCAAAAAAGTGACCAATTCAGTTCTGATGTCTACCTAGACAAATTAGCTGAATCTGATTTTGGTTGAATCTTATCATCCAGCTCTAGAAATATCTGTAGTAATACTTAGTACTTAGGAAAAGCATTTAAATTTTACAAGAGGACGTTACTGTGCAGAACGGCTATCCACCTCTCATTGTTACTTGCCTCATAGACTGCATTTTGCAGTGTAAAATGTGGTGTCTGTTAAAACCACAATTGACTATCCACTCAGTCCTCCACGTGGGTGTAGAGCAACTCTTGCTACTATTATTAATCTGTGACATTTTAGTTGACTGTGTTGTTGGTGGCCAGAGTTTTGATTCTGTTCAACTGCAGTTGCCCATCAGTAAACCTTCTGTTTTCATCTGTGGTTTAAGTAGTAATTTATTCAGTTTCACAAAAACATATACATACATGCATTGCCATACAGAAAAGAACACCAGTACCACAAAAATCACTAGGCATTTCTTGAAAATAGATAAAAAAAATATCTAAGTAAATAAATGATGAAAATAGACTGAATAGGTGTAGGTGTTGGATATGCTGTGACCAGGGGATGCAGGAGGAGATGGAAGGAAGAGATGAACCAACAAATATAGCTTTATTGAACAGATACAAATGCTATGGCTGTAAACGTGAACAAAAACATGAACTTCTTTCATAAGGGTTACGTACAAACGCTGGGTCGACGATACATGGTTGACATATACAATGACAGACGGAGACTGAAACACAATATATGCTTTTAAAGCACACTTAATCATGACATGATAGAGGGCTGTGATCAGACAAGACACAGGTGCATACAATGTGATGTGACTGATGTGATTGAGGTACACAGACAGCACATGGAGACCTGACAGCACGTAAACACACACAGAACACGTGACATATGACGTGGCCGGGTACATGCACTTGCTGAGTGATTTTAAGTAAGTTTAAGTTAAACCATTATTTTATACAAAGAGAAAACAAATCAAAGCTAAATAAATAAATAATAAACTCAATTTTCTAAATAACTGATCACTCCTCATTTTTTATATTTATCACATTATTTTTAATTTTAATTTTTTTAACATTTACTGAACTACGTTTTTAATGTGTTATTACAAGTGATCCACAAGTTGACCCCTTTAACCGATGTATGTTAACTATCATTTATCGCCCTCTCATTGTGCTTTCCATGTTGATGCCTGTTCATAATACCATAATACTAGTATCTTCTGATGTTCTTCACACACACACTCTTTCTGTGAGTTTAGCTTCTTGTATATAAGTGAATAATGTGGCTATAGTTTATAGTGAATAATGTGGCTTTATCCTTTATAGTATAAAGGAACTAGAAAAGACAATTTAAGAGGATTTTAACACGGAGGTCATCAGAACAGGTTTGAAAATGGGAACGAGAGCCATTGTGGCCATGAAGCCTCAGTTCTGTGGTATTTGGTAGGTGCTCATAGGGCAGTGTTGGACAGGTGGTCCGACACCAGGTGGACATATGTGCTCTTTTATCCATTAATGTGTTGTTTAAAGCAAAATAATAAATAAATAAACTAACAAACAAGACACTGCAAGCCAACATCAAGCTTGTGCTTGTTTGTAGTTAGCACAAGTTATCACTTGGAGCAAATGCAGAGCACACTTTGTGTATTTTACTCACAGCTAAACAGATATGCTGTGGATTTTGGTACTGAAGTTTAACTCAAAAGTTAAAAATGATGTGGTTGTGTTTACAGTTGCTGTTGAAAGCCGCGTGTCCCTAAAATGGAAACAAATAACTACTTTTAACAAAAGTTTGTGTTACTGATGTATTTCTGTTGGTATTTTCATATTGAAACAGTCACACAATATAAAGTCCAGTGGGAGTTTTCAGATTTTGTAAAAAAGAAGGTTTAGGGTTTATTTCCTCTGATGGAGACAATATGTAGTCCGTTACGTCTTCATGTAGGACAGTCATGATTACAAAAAAATTATAATTGCTGTATACATAATTGCAATTAAATAGTTAATTATCATATTGTGGTCAATTTGCAAGCCCAAGTACAAGCACAACATATCCAAATGGAGTGATCAGCTGTCCTACTTAAGTGTCTGTCGATTCTCAGTTGCTCAAAACTGACCACACAGTTAAAGCTCAGATAAACAAACATTACTAACTACTGCCCTCTAAACCTTTAATGACACCAACAGTTAGTGTGGGTTTCAGTTAATTCTGCGTTCTACATTCATTTTATTTTCATTTATTTAACTCTACATAACTGATAAATTCACATCCTGGTTATGTAAAAGAAACCTGACTGAAAGATAACATCTGTGGAAAATAAATGGTCACCAAAATTAATCACAATTTTGTGCTAATAGTGACAGCCATGGCTTTATGATCACACAAGTCTACCCAACTGGCATAAGAAGATCTCTACAGTGTAACATTGCAATAAATGTCGGTATAGTATTACACAGGTAGTGTTTATATGCTTTCTTTTTAGTGACTATTAGGTTACTTACTATTAATCAATCAATTAATTAATTCTGTTTTTGCACTTTTGTGCCTATTCACTGCCCATCCTCCACTACTCACCAGGAAAAAAACAGCCTTACATTAGTGCTGACATCTGTTTTGAAACTAAGCCAAATTCAGTTAAAATATATTGTTGAAAATTTTATTTTTTAATTTTTTAGTATTGTAATACATAGGGCATGATGCGAGTTGACGAGCAATTAGTGCATCTCCAAAATTGTCATGAAAAAGTTTGTGTTCATACTAGTTGTAAATATTTTATGTTAATTACATGTAAAGTGATAAATTTTTTTTCTGATTTACTGTTGAGCAGTATGAGAAATCCAGAATTTCAAATTGTTATATTTTATTTGGAGTTTGGAATAAATTACATTCAAACATAAAAACAAAATAAGACTTGAATTATGTCAGTTTTAATTAATATAAAATTTTCACTTTGTGAATTAAAGTACTTTTTCACATTATTGTTGTTAGCTTTTAAACTCTAACCTTAGCATTACTTCTTTGCTGAATAACACTCTTTGCTTACAGACAAGAAGCAAGTTGTCATTAAAATAAAAAAGTTTGATGGTGAAACCAGCCATTTTTGTCTGCAGCTGAGACTTGTGGTTTTCCTTGCCAGCTTGTGAGTAGCAAGAACAGTAGTGCCAGGGTCAGTTGTTTGAATTGTTTAGTGAGTCTAAGATGTATATAGGATTATTAGGCCTCTATTACAGATTATTGCAGTAATAAATGGTGCGTAATTTATTATGCTGTCCTGCATTAGAACATGGAGTAAGGTCAACACGTCTGTGTTTTCATTTAATTTCAGAACTCGGGTCGCTGAGTTAGGTTATTCATAGTTTATTCCCTCGTTCATAACTACACACACTTGCTCAGGCTACTCGAGAGTCAGACTGGATGTTTTATTGAGCTGCTCTGAGAATATATTTGTGCAGTAATCATCTTCCTTTCTCAGTCTGAACAAAAACAGACCAGGAAATGATCGCTGTTGGGTCAGACTTCATTTTCTTAATTGAAAACAAAAACAAAATCCACACTGATATCAAACATTAAGTAAGAGGATATGAAAAACTGTGGTGTATAAATGTTATGTGGTTTCCCACACCCCTGTCATTCATCATTGCTTTTTGACGTTAAAGAGGTGAGGCACAGGTGGGTCACTATGGCAGGAGTCATGATAACCGAAAAAAGAAGGCGTTGCACGTCCAGTCAGTGACGTCAATTTTAAAATTCAGGTCTCACATACTCGAAGCCCACTTCCCTTATGATCTGCGGAGTTTATTCTCATTTCCTGACCCCAGGTCTCAGGAGTATGGCTACATTTCAGCCAACTTCAGGCCGAGGAAAAGACTGCTGTGCTAGCTTAAAGCTTACGGGCTTTAAGGACATTTAAAAATATTATACTCTTCATATCCTCATGCACCTTCAGTACCTTCTTACAAATGGTGCAAGTTTTAAAATAAAGTTTCTTGTTGATGGTTTTACACCTGTGTTGGCTATGTAATTTATTGTTTTGATTGACATTATAATGTACAATTATAGTGTACTGTGTTGAAATATAGCGTCTACCTCACAACTTGCAGGACTTACAGGATCTGCTGCCAACATTTTGATGCCAGATACCAAAGGAGACCTGGTAGAGGCAATGCCTTTGTGGCTTAAAGCTGTTTTGGTGGAACATGGTGAACCAACAGTGGTGTATATAAGCTCCCCGGACAAAAAAATGAGTCACCTTGTGTGTTTAAAGTTATAGTAACATCAGGCTCCTGCAGATGGCGCTGTATGAGGATGATCAGGCTAAAAATATTTGTGAGGTGTACAACAGTTGACTTTAGGGCTGCAGCTAACGATTATTTTAGTAATCGATTATTCTATCGATTATTCTTGCGATTAATCGAGTAATCGGGAAAAAAATAAATGAAAGAAATCAGGTTCTGCAATAACTACTTAAGCTTATTTTAAAAGAATTAGAAATACACAAAAAAATAACTTTAAAGCTTTTTAATTAAACGTTTTATTGCTTAAAGTCTAGGTTTTCTACATGTTGAATGAAATATTTTCTTTTTTACAAAGCCAACATACACTGAACATTATTCTTACAAACAATATCAATATAACATATAACAATGGAGGAAAGTGAGCATGTCAACATGCTAAGAACTGAGGCTTGCCCTGCACTTTGATGCAATGTTTCCTGCTGCTGAAAACAGACGCTCTGATGACGTGGATGTAGCTTAAATACACAGCAGAGACTTTGCCAGTTCTGCCAGTGTTGGATAGCGCGCTGCGTTATTTTCCTATTGTCGTTTTCTTCTCGCACGTTGTCGCTCTTTTCCCTCATCGCTTCCATATTCCCACTTCTCAACTAAAAATCTCCGCGCCTCCCCCTTCCTGTGCGTGGGTGACGTAAGCGTGGTGTGCTACATTAAAAGTCGTCTGTGCGAAATACAGTGCGCTGAGTTTTAAAAGTAAATAAACGATTACTCTAGGCACAGAAAATTACTCAATCATTTTTTGTAATCGAGTAACTCGAATTACTTGAGTAATCGTTTCACCCCTAGTTGACTTCTAGAAGTAATTCTTGTCTGGAAGTGAAGAGATTTTCATTCACAAGCTGTGAAACCCGCCAGTGGTCCCTGTCCATCAGTTTCAGCCTCAATTCTGAGGAGAATGTCTTGTAGACTGGCATTGTTACCACGGCTGGTACACATCCATACTCCTGCAAATTCAGCTACTTCCTTCACACTCTGACCTTTGTCCAGGGAGCTTAGATTAGACGCTGAGCTGAACCAAGGATGGATTTTAATACGGAGTTTAGTTTGGATAGTGAAAATGAGGGGAAACGTACATTAAGAGACATTAAAAATAAGTCTGTTTAAAACTCAGCAACAAATTGTCATAATGAGCTCAACACTGAATTGATTTAATGCTGAATTGTCATAAATCTGCTGGATATGATTGTGATTGTGGTTAAAGATGATGCTCTATTTGGAGAATGATCTGGGAGCATATACAGTACTTGTAGCCTTTTAGATGTTTGACTGTAGTGTACAGTGTCTGTGGAATGTTATTGCAGAAGTTAATATTGTGAGAAGATTAGCATATTATATCCTGAGGAGAATCCTGCTACATTCACACTTGTATTAATTTTATATGCCACCTTAAAGCAATATTTATAGCTAATATAGCAGTGTGTGATCATGTTTTAATGTACATTTTTAATGTAGGACATGCTGAGACTTCTAGATGAACTTCTTCAGACTCAGAGCTGTATGTATAGGAATTCTGAAGATGCTGTCCTCCTTCAAACTGCAGCAAACGTTGATTTATTGGAGGCAAAATGTATGTTTTCTAAAAATAAAAAAATTAGCAGATGGTGTATCAACCTGGCTTCACCACTTCCTGAAACAACATCCACTTGTACTGTACTCATGGCACAGAAGTGGATTCTTTTGTTTTTGTTGTTTTCTTTTCTCTCGTCTCTCGCTCTTTTTTTTTTTTTTTTTGGTTAAAATTCATGAAGCCCTGATTCTCTTTTTACCAATTATCTTCTTTCTGCAAAACCACCTGCAGAGGTCAGTTGTCTTTTCCTATGTGCGTAAGACAAAAGCCCTTTTTTAAAACCGTATCTTTTGTATTTCTGCATCTAAAATACATCTAAATGTGTTTCTGCAATATGTAATTATAATGTTTAGGATTTCAGAGCTCAGGTATTGCCTTTAGTTTGTCTCTTGTGTAGTTATAATTCTTGCATAATAAGCATCATCCCCAGTAGTTTGTCTGCATAAAATTATATTTTTTTGATATTGAAGGTATAATCGAGGTGTATTGATATGTATCACAGTATTTATTTTTGTGATTCTGTATCAAATTCTTAATAGTTTACATGCAAAGATTTGTATCATCTACAGTACAGTGGTAACCCTACTTACGAGTTTAATCCGTGCAGGAGCTGAGCTCGTTAGCTGGAATGCTCGTTAGCTGGATGCATTTTCCCCATAAGAATACATGTAAAACTGATTAATCCGTGTCAGCCGGCCAATATACAGTATACTTTAATATGCTAAATAATGTGTTTATATGGGTTTTTTAAAACATAAACAAGACGACGACGACACTCGTGTAGGCTGGCCGCTAATGAGAGGGAGACCGACGGTGCTTGTGTAGGCTGGTGGCTCCATGGTTACACTTATCATATGAAAAGTAAAATTTATCTAACTTTCTTGTTCACTACCTTTTGCTACCTTAGCGTGGCTTTCAACAGGCACTTTTACTGGACAGCGGTCAAAGGTGTTGACTGACCTCTTCTTCTACGACCACAGCGCCCCTAGCGGTTTGGCATACTTGAAGAAATTTATGCTACTCGTTAGCTGGAACAAAAATATTCAGAAATCTCGACTTGTTACCTGGAATACTCGTTAGTAGGGATGCTCGTAAGTAGGGTTACCACTGTATATGCTGTTTTCAAACACCAGACCACTAGATGGTGTTGTAATTGATCTGCAATCATTAGACTCTTCCAGTCCAACATAAGCAAGTAGTGTAAAGACATGGCTGACAGTTTTCCTACAGTTAGATGCCAATACATCACCTTCCTTACAGTACTACTATACTGTATATCACACTATATTGAAGTATGTCATAATGTATAGTAATATTTTATGTGTATATAATATATATAAAGAGGGGGAGAGAAAGAACTTGTGGTTACTGTTATTTTACCGTAAAATGCCACCTCAACCATTTGGTAGAGATGTATATTTAAAAAAAAACTGGTTGAGGGGTCTTAACTGATTGTAAACATTCCTGTCCCCATTGGCAGATGGTCAGAATTTCAGTATCACTTCTGGAAAACAATTGGTGGTATTGTGCCAACACTAACTCTTAATAGTATGACTTGATGTCATAACTGGCCATTCCGATTGGTATTACACAACATTAGCCAATGTCCCATTGATGTATTTGTCCACAGTTTTGCCCCATGTCCTCCTAAGACAGATTTCAGATTTATGAGCAAATGACTGAGGAACATAATGCTTTCACGCCTTATTAACTTAACACAGGACTGGAGTTGACAGGACCTTAGGCGGTGTGGCATGTGGCTTATTTTAGCCAAGCTGTAACATTAGAAGTTGAATACTCAGCCAGCTCTCATTGAGCATGACTGGCATGCTTGCGCTTGGCTATATTGAGCCATATTGATGTTTTTCCAAGCCTGTGCCAACGCTAGCAGATGATGCTAACTGTGCCAAGGCAGTAGTGGAGACAGATGCTACCTGTCTTGCCGGCGCTTTTCATCCAGATTGCTCCAAGTAATAAAGCAATAAAGATAATGGATCTGAAAAACGATTTTACAATTACACTTGTGCAGCAATTAAGGAACGATTTTGCTTTAACGGCTGGAAGCTTTATTTTTCCTTTTCATATCAAATATGTGGTGAGTTTAGTTCTTGAAGTTTGTCTGAATTCTTAAGATCATATTATTGAATTGTTTAACTTGAGCTTCAATTCTGGACAACTAGTTTAGCAAAATAGACTAATGCTAATGTTGCTGATGACTTTTCCACAGAGCTGATGGAGGAAATGCAGCTTTAAAGTGTTTTAACTTGCATTGATCAAAATATTTTTAGTTTTCTGTACAGGACAGATTCACCTGACATCACCACAATAATACACCCTCCTTTTGGGGGGTTAATACACATACAAATGAACGATTTCATGACCAAAGTAACCCTTTTTTAATCTGAATATTGATAATAAATGACTGGAATTATACATTAATGGAAGCTCAGTTGCGTTGCGTCTGCAGCTGTTTCTCTTCTCAGGTGCTGAATTCATAAACATCTTTGCCTTATTCAATGAAATTGAAAGTTACCAGGTTTACATGTGGCATTACAGCTCCACACTCAGCGGTTCTGTACTACATGTCGTCACAATTTCACAATGTGCTGCACATCATTCTTACCTGATAAGAATAGTGTAGTGACATCAGTAATTGTTGCATCGCTACTTTCATTGTTTACAAACGCAGATGTAGAAGAAATGGAGGTGCATCATCTCGCCCTCCAAACCAAATCTGAGCAGACAGATTTAGAGACGGTGGAGGCTGGTATACACTGCAGTGTTAACCCCCAGACCAGTGATGCAGTCCAATTGAAGTGTCCAGATCATCCAGAATGAGACCAGTCTGTACAAATCCAATTGTAATCACTTTTCAGACATAGTTCTGATTTACAAAAATCTGATTTAATTTGGCTGTCTGGACTATCAAAAATCAATCTGGGAGCAATCTAGATAAGCCAAACACTGGATTTGGGCTTACAGTCCGAACTCATTTGTTTACAAACATATAAATTCTTTCTATAACATGAACTGAAATGACATTCTTTATATTGTGAACAATAGAGATGCAGTAAATGTGCTTCAAATAACATTTACATTCTTTATTTTTTTTAATTATTACGTTTACAGTCATTATTCACCTACAAACTACCCCCAAAGTTATGATTTTGGAGAGCAAAATACAGTCTGTGATATTGTAGTTTTATCTATTACAGATAGTCACAAAGAATGAATACACATTGTAGTCTTTGGAGGAAAGAATTTAAGCCAAAATCACCAGAGTCCGCTCTGTGCCTGATTGCATGTGTCAGTAGACATTTGATTGGCCCACAGCTGTCTCCGGGTCAGAACCAGCTAGAAGTTCACTGACGGACTAACAGATACAGCCGCGGGTAAGATGGTGTTGATTGGTCGTTAGTGAGAACAGGCAGTCATTTGCATCACTGGTTTGTATGTATTCACTTGTGATTTTTTTTCTTTTTGGCATCCACACAGACAGCCTTATTTGATCTGGCCTCATTATGTTTGCTGAACTTCATGTAGGAAGTTCCCCCCCCCCCAGATCCCCATTTATCACCTAAAGCATCATGATGAAATGGTATACCTTGAGGCAGAACATGCAATCGCCCCCACTTCCACTTAACAACTGTATTCAATTTGACCCCAGTCATACGAGTTGTAAATAGAAACTGATTTACACTTCATGGTAGCTCAGGATTTTTCTGCTCTGTATTGGTTCTGATTAGTGTGAAACCATCACAGATGGTCTGTGAATATTAGATTTTTTTGGTGTCAAAGAAAATGGAGCAAATTCATCACTACCTGTGTTCTGGAGCTGATTGAGTTAGATTAGAGATACACAAGCCACACTGGATATGCCGTACAAGCCCTATAGGCCACAAGGTTCTCTACAAACTTTAGGAATTTGATATCCAAGTGAATCTAGTCAAGTTCTGTTGGGTTTGCAAACTTTTTTTCCCCTCCAGTGCTCAGAATTGCACGGTTTTGTAAATGTGAGCTTCACATTGTCTGAGATTTTTCTTGGTGATCAGTGCTGAGTTGCATTAATTTTCTATGGATATGAACATTTCCTCACTCCGGCTCTTTTTCGAGCACTTGCATCACCACAGCAATAGTGCTCTGTTGGCAGAAGACCTGAAATTCCACATTTGCAATTTGATCTGCTGGAGTTAGTCATTTCCAGTCACATCTGCACACTGCTGGACCTGCTCTCTGGTCAAGTTACATAAATATAACCAATAATGTAAAGATTTTCTGGTTTAGTCAGACGTAAAGATGTCTGGGTGACTGCTGCATAAATCAAATGTGGAATCTAGTAAGTAAATCGAGCATCGCTGCCAGCACTGGAAGAACGCTGCCAACTTAGTTTTCGTTGTTTTGAATGATGATTGTGGAGGAAATTTTATGTGAGATTTTTTATTTTGGACTCTGAGCCGAGAGGTAAAATGATGTTCGTCCCCCCATTGCGCTCGTAATAGACAGGACTCATCTGGCTGTTAGCTGAAAGGTGAAATGACTGAGGGTCTAACTTGAATGTTTGCTGAAAATGATAGCAGCTACTGTTCTTTCTGACTGTAGAAGGAGAGCTAACTCGAGGGTAAGGAGAAGCTTAATGTGGCTTAACTGATGTATCATTTAACCGATGCTATCCTCTGATTAGGACCCATATTATAGAAAATATCAAAATGAAATAATTGACTTTGATATAGGGTGGCACAGTGGCTTGGTGGTTGGCATGTTTGCCTTTTATTGCTGAGGTCATGGGTTCGAGTCCCCATCTGGGTGGAGTTTCCATGTTCTTCCAGAGTCTCCAGTTTCCTCCCACAGTCCAGAAACGTAGGTCAGGAGAACTGAATTGTCCTGGTGTGAGTGAGTGCCCAGCGATGGATTGGCACCCTGTCCAGGCTCTGGCTAAAATAGTGTAGTGCCTTGCCCAGCGCCCAGTGGTTCACCCTGAACTTGCATTAAGCGGTTATAGATGGATGTAATGTCATGGACACACAAACAGTGACATAGTTTGAGGGCAAACGCAGTCCTCAGGGCTATTAACTGTGGGTGAAGACCCCTCTCAAGCTTACTGACTACACAGCCTACTAGCATCATGTTTAGACAAAGCACAGCTCACTCAAGCAGGGAAAATAGTTCATTAAGTGGACTTTGACATCAAAATTTCATTGTTTTTAGCTGTTTTATAATCCAAATGTCAAAATTAATGTTTAATTTTCACTGCAAATGGTCTATTTCATGGGAAAAGGCTAATTTCATGGTTTGTGACGTGAATTTCACTGCTGAAAGTGGCTTCTTCTTTGAATGTTTATGTACATTTTGGCTTGCTAAGGCTTTTCTCAGTACACATTGTCTGTAGTGTGTGTGCAGGTTTCATTCAGTGCCATGTGTCAGTCAGTGAGTCAGGTAGGACTGTGGTGAGGAGACTTGACCAAGTCTTCAGCTCTGTAGTCATCTGGCAGCCGCTGCTGCTCTTGGATGGCGTTTGGATTGTCTAGCTGTGTGCTGACAGACAAACTGAGGATCAGCAGTTGTGACTGGAACAGTCAGGCCCTGCAGGGAGCAGTTCTGACCCTTCTCAGGTGGTTTGACCTTCCTGATGCTGTACAGGAACCACTGGGCCTGCTTTTGATGGGTCTTGTGGCTGCACGTCTGTCTGTATGTGGATGGCAGCAGGAAAGATCTGCTTATTGCAGTAATGAGTGCACCTCTCTGTGAGGCTCGTCACAGCATGTGTCCCAATAAGCCGAGGTGTGATGACTTATGGAGCTCATTATTATTCATTATTGAAATAGACTCTAGTTTTGCTGAAGGAGTTATTTTTTGGAGTTTCTTTGCATCACTAAGTGACACTAAGAGAGAGTGCCGGTCTGATAGCTAGTATTGATATCAGGCCAGAACCAGATGAAAGTTCTAGATTGGATGTTGGAGATATGAAACACTGAATGTGCTTTAATAGCAAATTTAGGATTTATTAAAATGATTTAAGTTGGTACTTAATCCTTCAGGATGATTTTATTGCACTGCTAGATAAGCATCTTAAGTCAGCTTCAAGTAAAAATAACTCTTTTTATTGTCTAGTTAAAAAAAGTTTTATTTTAGTGTTGAAAGGATGACTCCTGCTTAGGGATGCACCAAAATGAAGATTTTTGACTGAAACCAAACAAAATGAAACATTTGACCAAATGCTGAACACGGTTCTTCATTTTAAGGAATAATTACAAAATTATTAACTAAATTATTTACCAAAATAAGTCTTCTAGTTAGTCAGGAATGAATGTCTGTATTTAAATAAGTTGGTTTGACATCATTAGGCTTAATAACATGAGTTTAATTTATTATTTGTATATAAAACAAAGACAATAATATATGAATATGTATGAAGATGCCTGTATGTTACATTATTACTAATATTTAATAAAATGATGAAAATGTCTAAAATGAATGATGTAAGTCACATGGATGTGTTGTGTGTTTAATGTGAGTGTCATTGGCTACAGACACTGAAACACTTCACATTTCTTCTGGTAATTGTGAGACGATCCCTAACACTGCAGCCGCTGGAAAGTATTCTGGCTTCATCATAACAAGTGCAGTTTAGTAAAGGTTGTGCTTGTAGTTTGTTGTCTTCTTCCATTTCAGCACCAAACTGTAACTGTGCTGGTGAATCTGTGTTTTATTGGTGAGGAAAAAGGACAATTCTGAATGTTAAAGCAACATTAAGATTAGATTCAACTTTGCCGATGTGATTTGCACACAACGGAATTTAACCCATCTGTGCAGTGAAACACACACACACTAGTGAACAGATTAGGCTGTGAGAACATGTGTCTGAAGTTGTGGGAAGCCCTATCCCCAGTGCCTGGGTAGCAGTTGGAGGTTAGGTGCCTTGCTCATGGGCACTTTAGTCATGACCTGTTTGGGAATCAAACCTGTGACCTTCTGGTCACAAGACCAGATACCTAACTACCAGGCTGCCCTCTGACAATTTCATTTCTGGAGTTATTGGCAAATGCTGATATATCGTCAGCCATGTCCTGTTGTTCAGGTGATCCAGTCGGTGACCCTTTACCTTTTCTATTTAAATTACATTTCTCTATTTAAACTTAAGTTTAGGCCATGGCTGCCCCCAGCTGACAATCAGTTTAGATGGACTTACTGAACAAAAAAAGATCATCACTCCAACAGAGATTACGACATTTCATTTAAAACATTAGCAGACACAAAATCCCTTAATCAAAAGGGTTTCCTCTCTTTTTCTCTTATCCTTTATCATTATATTAGAAATCTGCAAACTCCAGCACATCCTCAGCCCAACTCAGACTCAGGACTAAGCTCAGAGTTTAGTTCTGACTTTATTTTTCATTCTTTTATCTACATACACTTTGTAGAAGTGAAGGTGAAAGTACATTCAGATACTGATATCAGTGTCTTTTGGTGAAATTTTGCACAGCTTATATATCATCAAAGATAAACTAGTATGTCAGGAGAGAACAACACGTTCTTTATCTGAGTGTAAATGAATGTAAACAGGTTTTATTTAAAGCATTTTTAGATCATTTGTGTTGGTCCATTCATCATGATTTTACTCAGATATCTGCTGAGCTCCCGTTATTCAGAAATCTAAACATTCATGTTTTTTGTGGACATAAACAGTATAAATGAGTTTTTTTTTTGTTTACTGTAATCTCTTGGCCTCAGTGAAAGACTATATTCATTTCTGGAGTTATTTTACGTCTTGCTAAATGTGAACATCTGATGGGAAACTCAAAAAAAGAGAACATATCATGTGGTTTCACAAAAATCTAAAATGCGGTAGTTGACCTGTTCTCCTCTAATGGCTTAATTTTGGTGAAGTATCTCCTGGCATATCTCTGTGCTGGTGTGCTATTTAGTGGAACTAATGGCTTCCTCAGGCAAACAACAACAACAACAACAAAACCCTGAAAGAATTCATCCCCCTACACACACGGGCACACATCCAAACTGGACAAAGGTACAAGGCCCATCTTATTATTTAAAATACTGTTTTCTCAGCTTTTATTGGCAAATGTTAGGTAAGCGCTCAGCACATGCCGGTACATTTTTTCCCTCATTATGTGCTGGCTTGAGATGTTCACATGAAGAGTGACACTTTTTCTGGGCTTCATGGTGTCGTATTGGGCCTTTTTAGGCTCTAGTCCATTTTTCACCACTGAATATAGGTCAGTCCCAATGCATGTCTTTGTGAGGGCTTAGCTGTGCTATTTGTCATTGAGTATCATGTGACTCATCCATGAGGTCTTTGTTGTCACACATGGCACAGTGTTCTCTCACCTGATTGGCCTACAGTACCTCCAGTGATTCAGTATGTGTCAGACAGAATTAGTATAAGTTGTCATTGCTTAAATATGCAAGCCTTTTTCTCCCTCTCATTGTGTTTTCCATTCTAAATCATTAATCTTCACTACGATTGGTCCTCATGACTTCTGTATGGCCATGCTGTGCCAAATCAAGTGTGCATACCTATTCAAACTAGTTGGTGAGTACTAGTATTCCTTCATTAGGATCAGTCAGTAGGACGTGAAGTTTTAAACCAAAGAAATGAAACTGAGCTACACTTAGAAGTAATATTTATATTTGTTATAGTACTGTTTTTTTATGACAATTCACCAATGTGTAATATCCCACATGCAGACACTTAATTGTTAATTTTGATAAGTTTTATTATACAGTGGAACCTCAGTTATTGGTAGTGCTGGTTATCATACAGTTCAGTGATTGTAAACTTTTTCCATTAAAATTTTGTGCCAGTTATCGATCATCTGCCCCGTTTTGTTGGCTTGCCGACATGACTTGTGAAAACAATGCAACCACCCATGTGTTCGTCACTCACCCACACGTATGAGTGGAAGCTAAAGAGCTTCATAAAAACAACAAAAGACTTGAGAAACACCCAAATAATAACACTCAAAACAAACTAAAACATGTCATACTAAAGCGACAACATGCGGCGATACCACCTGAAAACAAATAGCGGCTGAGAACCCCAAGAACGGGTGTACAAAACAAAGGCTACCAGCTGCACCACACTGGCACTCTCTAAAACACAGCGTAAACCTGTAAGAGTGATGTTAAATGTTCATTTATCCATTTCATTAGTCTTTTGTATTTATTTCTCATTGTGTTCTGTATGTAAAACTATAATTTTTCTATATAAAATGTACTTTTGTTCATATTTTGGAGTGTCTGGAGCAGATTAATTGGATTTACATTCATTCCTATGGAAAATATAGCTTCAGTTATTGTTTTTTTCAGTTTTTTTCAGTTATTAGACACCGATTAATGACAAAACCCAAGGCTTTTTATATTGTTTTTCTTATGTTTATGAGTCTATTTTAATACCTATTTTTATTACTGAATACTTCACTGTCCATTTTCTGCTTTAACACTTTGAATTTCTCCACTGTGGGACTAATACAGGATTATTTTTCTTATTTGATGAGATAAAAAAAAATTTTATGATCAGCACCAAATATTTAGGTAACTGATACATTTCTTAACATCAAATCAGCAGAACATCAAACATAGATGTTGTAGCATAAGTAGTAACATTTTATTGTCTTTTATTGACTTTTATTGTTTAATTTTTAATTTTGGTTATTCATATAGCACTTTTGATACACCCCTGTCAATCAAAGTGCTTTAGAAATTAAGAAATAAAAAGGTAAATCAGTAAAATTGAAAGTGGAAAAGACAAGTAGTTAAATCAACATAAAATGTAAAAATAAGGATACGGTACCATAAGACCTGATCAAAACAAGAGAAATAATTAAAAATAAACTAGTATAGTGGTGCCATTACAGAATAAAGTGTGAAGTGTTTTTAACACTTATATACACTTAAACCAAGCTGATGTCACTTTATGATCAAATCAGAACACAAACCACAAATACAGCAATAGTTAAAAGTGTAATAATGTGCTACCCATTGGCAACTTTTAACTTTTAAACAGATTTTCTTTAATCTGTGTGGTGGTATCATTGGGTTTTCAGCGGTTGATCCAGTTTATTTGTTGTATAATACAACGCATCACTGGTTTGCATTCAGATACAAGAAAACATTACATTTCTAGTGTCCTCTACACTCTTAAAAGAGATGGTTCTTCAAGGGTTCTTTAGTAAACCCCAAACGGTCACATGCATAATTGAGTGTTCATGGTTGTATATAGAACCATTTTCTTTACTAAAGAACCCTTGAAGAACCATCTCTTTTAAGAGTGTAGTGGATGTTTTAACAGACTTCTATCAGTTGGTAAAGATGGCACAGTCAGGTTAAGTTAAGTAGAAACTTACTTTATTTAAATTGGCCATTTGTGGTACTTGATAGATGCTTTAAATGGACATTCAACTTATTGTCTTTTAGAGTAAACTTAATGTTCAGTCACCCTAAACTTAAACCTAAATCTGGTCCAAATCCTAACCTTTCTACTGAAAAAGTATCAACAGAGTTTTGACATGTTTGAATGCTGGGACCTTGTATGGTTAACTGAACACCTGAGCACTAATGCACTGATGCTAAAGCTGACCGTAATTGTCTGGTATCATCGTGTGCTGTGCAGAGAGACTGGATGTCTAGGGCCAGTTGTTATTTGTCATCTCCCTGAATGGCTTTTCTTTTCTTTCTTTAGATAGCCTGCTTTTAGATGTGTGTATGTGTTAGGTGTGAGGCAGATGGTGCGAGCATATGGTTTGCAACTTGTGATTACCTGCTGCAGCCCTTCTCCAGCTTCTCCGCTCACACACCCTAACGGGAGTTGCGGCTGCCCCCCTTTAAGAGGTAAAGACGTTTTAATGTCTGTGAGATGTAGCCTACATTGCGATAAGGCAGTCTGATGACTGATATGATTAACGTACTTAGCCATAGCTCTACACCCCCCCCTCCCTGCCCTCGAAAAGTGTGTACCGTGCATATAAATTACTCTTGAGTCAGGAGTTAAGGTGTGATTTGCGAGGCGGATCGTTTGAACGTTGTTTATTGTCTTTGTCGAGCTGTAGCTCGCCGTTTGTTGATTCTCTCTTCTAGCCGCTGGAGTAAATGATATGCAAGGAAGACGGGAGAGGAGGGAGGAAAGAAAAGCCTCTCGCATGCAGACAGTTGATAAACATTCCTGGCTTTGGACATGTATTGTGACAGACTGCGCTAATATACAGCGCTATGCTGCGACTGTCACATAGCCGACATCCATATGCTGCTCCACTCAATCATGAAGCTGTGAAATTGGGGTGTACCCCGACCTAGCTTCATGAATCCCTTTTTTTTTAACTAATATTTTTTTTCTCACTGTATGCTAAGAAGTTTAAGCATATGTGTAATATGCAAATTAGGTTGCAATCTTTTGTGACATATTTTAATAGAAATGTGCAGAATTTCTCATTTGGTGGTGCTTAGCATGAATACTTTCTGCGTCTTTTGTTGGATAATGCAGGAATATATTCTGACAGTTTTACAGGGAACTGACTTGTTTAATAAAGTCTATTAGCAGTGATTTGGTCCCTAAAGCCAGACTAAGTAATCCGAGTCTAAACCTGGATCTCTTTGTTGGGCCTAAACTGCACATTCAGGGTAACTGATGCTTAGTGGTGGCTGGTGTAAAGTGTTCTGGGTGGGGCTGTTTAAGCCATATTTGTCAGTAAAGTCTAATAGTTAATAAAAACTGTCATTACATGTAAATGTGTAAAGATAGAAAGTACAGTGTGTATCATTAGATTACCAGCTGAGTCTGCTTCACTAACATATACAATAAAATGAGCAAAAACACTATTAAGACTAAATATTAGCATTTCTACAGACATGTATTACATCAATAACATCAGACATTCCTAAAACCACTGACCCACTCTGCTGGGGGCCAGAAATTAAGACAGCAGACTCAAGGATGCTGATTGGCTTTATGTTCTATCTTGTGTCAGCAGGTCAGTGATTGGCTGCTGCTTCTCTCACTGGCTGATATTTCTGTCACCTCAGAAGAGAAAGAGTATTTGGTATATTACATGTTATTGTGCATGTTTAGCACATACAGACTTAAAATACATAGATGCTGATTATTTTAATAATGAAAATAAAAAATTATTTCCACCATGGAGGGTGGTGCCCTAGTGCCCCCTGTTGGCCAGCTGCCACTGCTGATAGTAAATTCTGTAAATGTAAATATACATTTAATAGTAATTTATATAAAAGTGAATTACACCATGTGAATACATTAGCATAGGTTTTCAACCTGGAGTATGAACAGCAGTGCCAGTTCACTACAGGTCTTAAACTGATTCATGTGCATTGAATGTGTTTACATGCACATAATCCGATAATAGTCAGTTTTGTTAGTACTCAAAACATGTTTACCTGCAGTTGAGTAATCTGAAGAATGAATGAATGAATGTTACACTTTTATATAGCCTTTCTAATATCCAAGGATGCTTTACAGTCAACACAGTCCATTTATACCCTTCGAGCTCAACTATACACACTCGCAAGAAGGGTTAGCCAATTGTGCACAGTGTGTCAACCGGAAGACACCATCCACCTGAAGGACTGCATTGAGCACTAGGGGGATAATTTCGGACAGAGTGCCAAACACTGGGCATGCACACATAAATTCATTCACACACACCAGGGTCATTTACGCTACAATCACATTAGCAGGCTGAAGTAGCTCAGTTCTGATGTTTTCAGGCCTGTGTGGACATCAAATCCCATCTTTTCTCATCAGATTTGAGTCACTTTCATATGTGGTTCTAGATCAGATACGTATCCGATCTGTGGACATGTGACTTGAATGTGAGGTCAGATCAGATTTAATGTCTTTTTGCTTGTACACATGTGTAGTGTGTGAGGCAGCGTTGGCTTCTCTCGTTTACTCACGTAGCTGTAAAAACAGTAAAAGCAGCCAGCTGGCATTTATTCACCTTCTTCACCTGATCATGTACAGTCCAGCACCTGTTTACTGTCCTCCTGAGCTAAACACCATCACACATCAGCTACTAACACGTCTGTTTTACTCAAATCAGTCAGCTCACAAATACAGGGTTGCCAGATCCCCTTGAACCCAAAACCTCAGTGCTAAGCGGCGAACATGCTAATCACCAAGTCATCGTGTTGCCCAGATGATGAGTCTACATGATAATCAGATTTCTGCTTTATAACCAGCCAGTAAACTCACAGAATTAAACCCAAATTTATGCCGCAGAGGTTTTTTACTTTGCTTGAAAATATGAATGAACATCAGCTTCTCTCTAAAACCGTTTAATTGGCATCTCACAGGTGCTGTTAAATGATGCTCTGATCCTGTGCTCTGTTTTCATGCGTGTCCAGACTGAGAGATGCAAAGGAGATCATAGTAAGAGTCAGAGTAAGAGTATATATATGTGCACTTATACATTATGCAGAAAAGAGCTAAAAACAACCCTTGACTGGGGCAGAGTGACTCTGTATTTGGGTCTTCTGACAGCCTATTGGGTTATTTATTAAGCCAGCATGTATTCTATAGTATAGTGGCTCAGCACTGGGTTATAGATATAGATATGATCCAGATTGGGTTGTTTTTAGAGTGCAGATAAAAGGAACATAGCCCTGGTCAGTTCCACTCTGACTTGCTTAGTTCCTCTAGAAGTGGGAAACTAGAGGTTACAAAAATGAGGAAAATGTGCATCTAATTATTACTCTATTGGTGTGCTTAAAAGAACAAAGATGATTCCCTTGTACTAACCCAGTCATCCTTGAGTGGTACTTCTTTAAAGTGTAGTCAGTAAATGATTATAGCTGTCTATTTAAGTTGTCTTCAGACTGAAACAATGTTCTACCACTTAATTGTATACCTCACGAACAGCTGATAAAACAAGGGGTTATGAAGCCATAGAGTTGTGTTGAGTATGTGTTGCTCATTCTCAGGTCTTTCTCAATGTTTACAGGCCTGGTTACCTGATTTATAAGGTTAGGGCTTTCAGATATTCCCCTCTTTGATACATGTAGTCGATCACCATGTCTTCCTGAGGGATTGCTGCTCATACAACATCATAGGAGAGCTAAACAAGCTCGGAGAAGAGGGTTGTTCAATTCTCAGTTGGGTGTCATTACCTGGTGTAGACTGTGAGAGTATAAGCCCACTACTCAGATTTTCTCTTAAAATATAACCCAGTCCTGTCTCTGCAGGGAAAATAATATGGTAACATACATAAACCAACAGCAGTTCAGTGAGCTTTTAGCATTTTATTTTCAATTTTACCGTTTTTAGTGAAAATGTTTCACAGATGGGATGATTTTTTAATGCTGGAATGCGGTGTTTTCATTTCTCCAAACGTTTCACTTCTCATTTAAATAAAAAAAATATCTATTTTAGTGTCCGCTTTAAATAAAACAAAACAAAAACAACAACAGTTCTGGCTTGTCCATGTGATCTTTATTAAATTGCAGATGGGCAGTACTTTTGGACATCAACAGCTTTCTGTTTTCTCATGATGATGGCCTTGTGGAGTTAACTTGAATATTTTTGTGATTATTACATGTCTTGCTCTTGGTGTGGTCTTTGTTGGTTGAACAATCCTGAGTCATTAATGTTCTTCAATTTGTACACAATCCGTCTGATTGTGGATTCCAAAATCTTTAGAGATGATAAACTTCCACAAACACTTGATGTATAGTGAAAATTATGCTTGTTCTTTAATTTAAACAGGACACCCCCTCACACCTGATTGTCAACCCATTGATTGAGGACTTTTAGGACTTGTGTGACAATCTGACTAAGTTTTAGATCAAATGTATGCAGAAATGTCACGTTTTTAATGATTCTCAAAATTTCAGGCCTCTTTATATTTTACAATTCCTCAGAAACTGTAGAGTCTGACATCCCTAATATCTACGCTAACCTTTGTCCCCGAGGATCTTTCAGTGAGGCTACATAAGACCTGGGTTTCTCTTTTGACTGCAGGCAGCAAGTGATCAGTGTGCTAACTTTAAGAAGCATGTCATTGCGGTGTGGTATATCCTTTCTTAAGGCCCTTGCTAGCTAAAGTAGCATGAAATGTAATGCTATTTGCAGCACGCAATCAGGGGAGTTAAAAAAAGAAAAAAGAGATGGAGAAAAACATTTTTGAACAACTGCGAGTGTTTTCTTTCTGCCCGCGCTTCAAAGATGCCAGCTAATCTGCTTACCCCTTTAATTGTGAGCTCTGGGGGCGGAGCTGCTCGTAGCTGGAATAAAGCTACTGATCCAGAAGTAAACTGATGACCACAGTTATTCCCTGCTTTTGGCACTCTTAACGCCATCCTCCCCTCCTCTTTCATTCGAGAGGGGGAGAAAAAACTCCTCGTTCCGACAATGGATGTTTTTTTTTTTTGGCCATATGTTCGGTTGACATCTTCATCAGGTTCACAGCAGGTTACCTTAGTTAACTCTCACTCGACTGCTTGATGGGATTTTCTCCCTGTTCCTTGACTCTCTCGCTCAAAGTCTAGACGAGCCCCAGAAAGAAAACCCGAGACCCTTCCAGTGTGCCACGTACAATGGCATTATTGTGGGCGTTAAGTAGCTGCAGCTTCCTCTAACTGGCTGCCTCTTTCCACGGACCTGTCAGGACACACGGACAATGGCTTTGTTCTGGGGCATGGAGTGGGCTAATCCGTACTACTACATACTGTGAAATAAATCTTTTAGAGATAAGAGGGTGCGCAAAAAAGAAGAGGAGGATGGAAAAAAGACATTGCCAAGAAGGTTGAGAGTTCAGCAGTTTAACCTCTGGCCGAGAATGAGGAGAGGAGGATTAGGAGGAGGTGCGGCGAGAGGGAAACTGGTGTTATGTGTCTCTTCATCCTAAAGAGTCAACAAGTAATATGTCAGGTTTATGTGAAGTTTAATTACAGCTTCCATATAAATCTCATCATGTGAGACGACAATGATCACTATTATAATCTTATAATCAGTGATAATCGTGTCGATACTTGTGTGTGTACTCAGTGAAAAAATAGTTTACAGCAACTGGAGCAAAGTAAATAAGAAGAGCATCCAACAAACTAGAGAAAAGCATTAGATTAACATGAACCCCAGTGTTTCCATGAATTACCACGACTGTAACAGCCCACTGTAGTATCATTTATCCCACAAACACTTTACGAGGGTGACTCATCACTCTGACATTTTAGCACAAACATCTATTTACCACACTCACCTAATGACATTTTAGCTTTACACATGGACAGGGGCAGCACGGTGGCTTGGTGGTTAGCATGCTCACCTCTCAGCGCTGAAGTCTTGGGTTAGAGTCCCCATCTAGGTGGAGTTTCCATGTTCTTCCCGTGTCTCCTCCGGGGTCTCCGGTTTCCAACCACAGTCCAGAAAAATGGAGGTCAGGTGGATTGGGTTTTCTAAATTGTGTATGTGTGTGCGTGTGTGCACCCAGCAATAGATTGGGGCCTTGTCCTGGGCTTAGGATAGTGTAATGCCCTGCCCTGCACCCAGTAAGGGGGTAGGGGACTAACTTCGACCCTGATAAGGATTAAGTGGGTGGGATAATGGATGGATGGATATAGATGGACAGACAGATGTACAGGAAGATATGTAGAGAGGTAGACGGATAGATAGGAAGATAGACAGAAAGATAGGCAGACAGGGAGACAGACAGATAGACAAACACAGACATACAGATGGATAGACAGAATAATGGACAAATGGACAGATAGACAGACAGGTAGACTGATAGATGGATAGACACATATACAGGCAGGTAGATGAGCAAATGTACAGATGGATAGATAGCCATATTTTCTGTGCACAAGACATTTTCAAATTGGCAACACTTATTTGAAGCACTGTTTATATGGAAAGTGGGACATTTCAATCAAAGAATGCTATAAGTGTTCACACTAGTTACGTTTTTGTAGGTGTGTATTGGTGTGTTTCACTTATAGGCATGTATTGATTTTGCTTTTCCTTTAAGGGCTCAAGCTGCCTGCTCTGTCGGTAGTTTGAAGAGTATGTCAGTCCTGACAGGATTGAAACTGAGAAAGCTGAATGTTTATGCAGGGGCAGCAAACATCAGCTTTCTGATGCTTTTGGTTGCTTTTTAACAAATCCTTGTATTCTGCAATTTGAAGCATTACCAAAATATATGCCATACCGCTCAAAGTTTTCAGTCATGCAGAATTTTACATGGCAACACACTTTTATTTTTGAAGAAATTAATTTTTTTAGCCATTTTTTAACTGTGATAAGAATCCTGCTGCCCCAAATACTCAGATTTGTATGGCCAGTGTTTGTTTCATACATACTAGTGCATCACCAAAAATAATAATATAGTGAAAATGTTTGTGCTCATAAATTAATTCAAAAAGGTAACTTGTCATTTATTTTATTTTCATTACACATAAAGACATATTTTAAGCCTTTTTTCTAATAATTTGTGATTGTGGTTTCTGAGCTATAAGCCACACTGATCAACAATACAAAAATACTTCAAAGCTGTCAGTATGTGTAAAGAATATAAAATAAACTCTTTTGAATTAAATCATAAACAACAAAAAATATGTTCAGATTTTAAATTTTTTTAGTATTTTTGTTGCCGTGGTAGGGTGTGTAGGAATATTATGGATACGCTAGGAGATATTAGTCCATAAACAACCTCAGTAACTGTGATTAATCACTAGATTACAAGATCAATTAAGACATGAATGAATGAGCACTATTAATCACTAGGAGTTAATAGTCCATAAACAGTAACAGTCCATAATCTCAGTAAATGTTATTGGTCATTAGATTCAGAAATCAACTAAGACATGACTAAGTCTGAGATATTTGCCTAGAATATCTAGAGTAGGATATAGAATAGGAGATTGGTCCATAAACAACCTCAATAGACACTATTAATCACTAGAATATGAGATATTGGTCCATAAACCACCACCAAAAAACACTACTAATCACTATAATAGGAGATATTAGTCCAAAAAAAAAAGGCAATCTTACTCTAATGGTGAACTATAGAGGAATCAGCTTGATGTCGATAGCAACAAAAGTATACAACAAAATACTCCTCAATCGAATAAGAGAACCAATCGACAAGATCTTGAGGCCAAATCAAGCAGGCTTTCACAGAGGAAGAAGTTGCACAGACCAAGTACACATTATTTGCAGACTCATTGAAAGTGCCGATGACAAAAACCTGCCTCTCTACATTACCTTCGTAGATTTCAAGAAGGCATTCGACTCAATCGATAGAGAGAAAATGTTTGAAATCCTGCGTCACTATGGAATACCAGACAAGTTGGTCAGAGCAATCAAGACCATTTACAACTCCAAAAGCACAGTCCTAGTCGAAGGCGGACTCACGGACGAATTCGACATTACAACTGGAGTCCTACAAGGCAATACTCTAGCACCATTTCTCTTCATCATCGTTATCGACTACGTCCTGAAAACAGCAGAACTCAATCATGCGACAATTCATGGCATCAACAAAGGTGAAGGCGGCTTTGTCACTCAACCAAAACAATGTCGACGAGAACCAGCAACAGCAATTTTCGATCTTGGTTTTGCCGATGATCTTGCACTACTGGAAGGGAACCTAGAACGAGCTCAGTCACAACTCAACGAAACTGCCAAACAAGCAGAACAAGTCGGGCTCATGGTAAATGTTAAGAAAACAGAAGCATTCACCAACCAAGACAAGAGCCAAAACTTGGAGCTAGGTAATCAAAAGATTGACTGGGTCAACAACTTCAAATATCTGGGATAGCCTTCTGGAAAATGAAGGACATATTTTGCTCAAAGAACCTTCCCATCCATCTCAAAACAAACATCTTCCAAGCAGCATGCCTATCTATACTTCTGTACGGGTGCGAAAGCTGGATGATTACAGAAAAGCTCAAGCAGAACATCAACAGTTTTGCTACCAACTGCTACAGGGTAATGCTCAACATCAAACGCTTGGACAAAGTCTCAAACGCAGAAATTTACCAGAAGATCGGAATAGACCCACTAGTCTTCCAGATTCAACGGAGACAACCTATATATGTCGGTCACTGTCTGCGTAAACCAGAGCATTAACTAATCAACAAGTACGTTCTCTACCAGCCAATCGAAAGACACGGGCGAAGAAAGCATGGTAGACCAAAGCTACTATACCCGCAATACATAGGCAACTTGGTCAACAGTGAGATACCGCCAACAATCGACGAAATGAGAAGAGCAGCAAGAAACGAGACAGAATGGAGCAAGCTTGTTGACGCCTGCAAACCCAAAATATTTGTAGCCGCCTGATGATGATGATTAGTCCATAAATAACATTAATAAATGTTATTAATCACTAGAACAGGAGATATGTGCAAGCATGTTTCAAATAAAGTATTTATCCTGTTCAACATTAGTGAAATACATCTATAGCACTAGTACTAGTTTGAACTATATCTATGATATCCCATGATTCCTTACACTAATTATGTGCTAAACATGGTGGAGAGGAAATATTTTTACTAAAGCCTGTAACTCATGGTCAGGGGTGATCCCAAACTTTTGAGTAGAAGTGTGTGTATTTAATGATCATACATATTTATTGATGTAGGAAGTGTTTGGGGACAGAAATGTCACTGCTGAAGTATCTGGAGAGAGAACATTTGTTGTTTTGGTGCTAAATTACCGGTGTCTCCTCTCACTGTTGCAGATCAGCTGCTACTCTCTTACTGAAGTTTAGCTCCAGTTACCCACTTTCACATCCCTGTTCTCACCACAGTACATGAATTTTGTCTGCTTAGGTGTGTTGGGAGTGGTCATTTGAATGGGAAAGTGAAATTTAAGAGATATGGTATTATTTGCTCTCTGTGTTTAGTGTCGTATTTATCAAATGATTGTTTATTAATAAAACGAACTGCAGCGCACATTAATTCTATATTTCAGTGTTGAAACTGAGCATATTTATTTAAATAACTTGGTGAATATTTAAACATTTACAAACTATTCTCTAAGCAAATCCTTGTTTATGCTGTGGAGTGTACAGCCCCAATTCCAAAATATTTGGGATGTTGTGTAAAATATAAATAAAAAATTAACTATAAGACACAAAGGACACTTAGGTCCTCAAACAAATTCATATTTACTGTGCCTCAGTTTCGGCTTAAACATAAGGGCGACCGTGCCTTTTCACCTGGACTGTGGCACTTTTTGCCTCTTGGAGCCTCAATCAATATTTTTGAAAACTAGTCTCAAAACTCACCTTTTCTCACTGGCTTTTGAAAATGGTTAAACTGATGTTTTAAATAGTTTAATTTAGTTGTTTTAAGTTTTATTCTGTTGCTTTTAATTATGTTGATCCATTTTGTGTTTTACCTATACATGTATGTTGATTTTATGTTTAATTTTTAAATTAATATTTTATTGCTCAATGTACAGCACTGTGGTTAGCCCTGGCTGTTAAATGTGCTCTGTAAATAAATGAATTGAAATTTTTTTTTTGTAAATTAGACTAAACTTTTTGCCAGTGTGACTTACACACATCTGAATTTGCCCTCCGCATTTAACTCATCTGTGCAGTTAAACACACACACTAGTGAACACACTAGGCTGTGGTAACATGTGCCTGAAGTGGTGGGCAGCCCTATCCATGGTGCCCAGGGAGCAACTGAGGATTAGGTGCCTTGCTCAAGGGCACTTCAGTCATGACCTGCCCGGAGATTGAACTGATGACCTTCTGATCATCACCAGACCAAAGCTGCTGTTTTTTCATTTTATTTACATTTAATTGCTTTTTTGGTCAAATTTAGCAACAAATTTTACTTTAGTCATGTATGTTCGTTCAAAAATCCTCCCATCCATCTAATCCTGGTCTATTGCCGTGTCTAGTTTCTAAACTAGTACTTCTACACATCAAGCTAGCTGATTGTGCACTTTGTTGACATGTTGGCATCCTAACTGCTGTTATAGACCTTTCATTTAACACAACTCGACCCATAACAAAATCAAACACATGAAGCTACTGGCAGTTCTATTAACATACGATGACAGCCAAGCAGCTGGGCTGGCCTCAAGTCTGACCTGTGTTGTTTGTTGTGTCTGTGTATTCTTGCAGTATCTCCTCGGCCCATCCGGAGTGCCGACAGACAGACAGAGGTGGTAAAAAGTGGTGTCAGCTGTGAGAGCACGCCGGGCTCTCTCCACCACTCACCTATTAACCTGCTCCCCCCCGGCCCAGGCTCGATCAAAGCGCCGCATATCGACTTTTAAAGGCAGGCATCCCCGGGACGTCAAAACATTGATTTGCGACTGACCCGCGCCGCCCGCGCTCAGGGCACTAGCGTGTTGCCACGCGGCGGCGGTCCTGTCGAAGGTTAGCTGGGCATGAAGCCCAGGGGGGATCAATGGAAGGTCCTCCTGAGCCCAGCCATCAGCTGCAGCCCTGCTGCACTTTGGGTGCGAAGCAATCGAAAATAGCTCGCTCCTCTGAGGTGATTTCAATTCAATTCTCACCCATTAGACGGTGTTCGTAGCACAGTCAAATGACTTTTCCCCGGGCTGCTGATGAGAGAGCGCCAGATTGTTTTCCACTGTCACCGACAGGCAACTCATTTGAAGACTTTACCCAGGTGGTCGCTCTCATCTGTGAGGTACCACGATAGCAACGACTAGCACTTTTGAGTTTTCTATGCCCATATTAGGATCCAAGTGCCAAGATAATAGCTGCGTTACCTTAATATAGTCATCATAGTAATTGCATTAAACTTTAGTTTAATGAGTTAGTTAGAGTTAGTTCATGAGTATAAGTGTGGATCGGTTCTGATGGCTGTTAGTCTGTGTGTTCTGGTGAGCCAGAACATTTTCACATTCAAGAAAATGACAACAATGGCAGAAAATATCAAAAACAAGCAAACATATCTTACAAAATCCAGTTCTTGTGTTTGTGTACATTTAGTCGGTTTCCACAAACATCCCAATGTTATTTACTGTAGGACAGCAGAGCTCTGTGATAAAGCCACTATTTAATTATCATTAAAGACTAATAGTTAATGAAAACTGTCATTACATGTAAATGTGTAAAGATAGAAAGTACAGTATGTATCATTAGATTACCAGCTGAGTCTGCTTCACTAACATATACAATAAAATCAGCAAAAACACTATTAAGACTAAATATTAGCATTTCTACAGACATGTATTACACCAATAACCTCAGACGTTCTTAAAACCACTGATTAGCTCTGCTGGGGGCCAGAAATGAAGACAACAGATTTGAGGATGCTGATTGGCTACATTTATGTTGTATCTTGAGTCAGCAGGTCAGTGATTGGCTGCTCCTTCTCTGACTGGCTGATATAAGATAAGATAATCCTTTATTAATCCCACAGTGGGGAAATTTGCTATGATATTTCTGTTGCCTCAGAAGTGTGGGAGGTTTCATGGCTAAATTGGACCAGTCTGGTGGCCAATCTTCATTAATTGCACATTGCACCAGTAAGAGCAGAGTGTGAAGGTTCAGTTAGCAGGTAAGAGCACAGTTATATAGTATATCACAAACCGGATTCCAAAAAAGTTGGGACACTACACAAATTGTGAATAAAAACTGAATGCAATGATGTGGAGATGGCAAATGTCAATATTTTATTTGTAATATAACACAGATCAAAAGTTTAATCTGAGTAAATGTCACATTTTAAAGGAGAAATATGTTGATTCAAAATTTAACAGTGTCAACAAATCCCAAAAAAGTTGGGACAAGTAGCAATAAGTGGCTGGAAAAAGG
>BRDA01000976.1:251-20184 GCA_036984385.1 Crenuchus spilurus | reverse complement strand
AATTGGTCTTCCAGCTGTTTGTTATATGCTCAATTTCCTTTTTCCAGCCACTTATTGCTACTTGTCCCAACTTTTTTGGGATTTGTTGACACTTTCAAATTTTGAATCAACATATTTCTCCTTTAAAATGTTACATTTACTCAGATTAAACTTTTGATCTGTCATATAAGTTCTATTACGAATAAAATATTGACATTTGCCATCTCCACATCATTGCATTCAGCATTTATTCACAATTTGTTTAGTGTCCCAACTTTGTTGGAATCCGGTTTGTACATATTTTCTTGTTTTTCTTTTTGAAAATAAGCATTAATATATTTTTATGTTGTTTTTCCTTTGTAAAAGACAAGTTAGGATTAAGATTGATCCTAACTTTTGGGGTTAACCCTAACTTCTTTTTACTTAGAAAATCAATAAGACATGTAAGTTAACCAGAAGTGCATGGATGGATTGTTATTGTCATTTCTCAGCCCTTGATGATGACCCAGAAATCCTCAGAGCAGAGATGTCCTGTGGCCATGCTGTCACACCACAGTCTCTCACTGCATGGTGTCGCAGTCTTCTGGACATGGTACTTATTCAGTTATTATAGAAATTTTGAAATTGATAAATTACTGGTTGAATAAGTAGACAGTGAAGCAAAAAAAAAAAAAACAGGTTTAATGTTAACAAGCTATTAACCTGAAAACTGCCTGATGGGATATTTAATTCCCCATTATATATTACATTTGTAGTGGAAACAAACATTATATCAAAATGAATTATCTAAAAAATTAGAGTGGTGAAAAATTATTTTTGTTTATAATTTAAAAAGGTGAACTTATTTTATATTCATTACAGGTGCATCTTAAAAATAGAATATCAAAAAGTTAAATTATTTCAGCATTTCAAATCAAAAAGTGAAACTCATTACACACAGTGTCTATTTCAAGTGTTTATTTATTTTAATGTTGAGGATTATGACCTACAGCCAATGAAAACCCAAAAGTCAGTATCTCAGAAAATTAGAATATTATATAAGACCAATTCAAAAAAATTATTTTTAATATATAAATTTTGCCCACTGAAAAGTATGCACTCAGTACTTGGTTGGGGCTTCGTATGTATCAGAAATCATAATTTTTTAGATATTTTAGTTTTCTTCGGCTGTAGACCATAATAATCAACATTAAAATAAATAAACACTTGAAACATCACTCTGTGTGTAATGAATTTACATAATATATAGTTTCTTTTTTTTATTCAATTACTGAAATAAATACTTTTTGGTGATATTCAAATTTTTTAAATGGACTTGTACATGTGAAATGACATTTCAAACCTTTTTTCCTAGTCGTAGTCGTTTTGGTTCTGTGGGTGGGTGCTGCTGGAAATCTCCATAAATTTGTCAGCAGATAGAAGCATGGAGTGCTCTAAAATATCCTGATAGACAGATTTATTGACTTTAGACTTGAACCCCCCCACACACACACACAGTGGATCAGCAAATGACATGACACCCCAAACCATCACAAATTGTGGAAACTTCACAATGAACTTCTTTGCCTCATCACTATTATTCCAGTCTCTAGGATCATTATTTCCAAATTAAGTGCATTGTTTCCCGACTGTGCAAATAATCCATCAAAAAATGACCCACAGAAGAAAAAACAAACCAGCAGTTTTTAGAGTGTGGTGTAAACTTATGGTCCATAAATAAAATATATACTACACAAACAAGAAAACAACAAATAAACTCTTTCAGCCAGTAATTATCCTATAACAAAAAATACATCTGTAATGATCAAAGAAGACAAATATCTGCTGTCTCTTTAGTCATTGTTATTTTGATGTGTACAGGGCCAGTACAAGTTCAAGTGTCCAGCATTAAAAGATGGAACAAATGAGAAGTGTGGAGCTGATTGGCCATATATGGAAGTGCGCAGGATGGCTTTACTGACTGAAGAGGAGCAAAGTCACTTTGAAGAGACCATGGTTGTCCTGGCAGCTACTGAGTACTGTGAATACAACTCAGTGAGTACTTTGCATACAGTGCTAAACCAAGTCACTATATGCTGTCTTATCTGCAGTGGACCAGTGTGGCTGCAGGGTTTTGTTTCACCAAAAAAGCATGATCACTTGTTAGAAGACTTCTTAAATAAATAAACTGTTTAAACAAGGTGTGCTTCTTGTATGGATTGAAAACCTACAGCTACACCGAACCTTTATGTGTAAGATATAGAGAAATTTACGTACTGCTGACATTTTCATTCTGTCTATATTTGCAATATGTTCAAATGAGTGTAAGTTTAGGTATAATTATTTTACTTATTTGTTTCTTTTTTTAAGTGCCCTGGTTGCAAGTCATTTGTGGAGAGAGCAGACTTGACCAATCTCTGTGTACACTGCATCATCTGTACAGCAGAGACTGGTGAGAACTATGAGTTTTGTTGGCAGTGCCTGAAAGAGTGGAAAGGACCAGGTCCTCGGTCAGACCGATGTGGGAATGATGGCTGCACTAATCCACTGCTTGAAAACCTGAAGAAATGCATTGAAATAACCCTCCCTGAAGTAGAAAACCTAAAAGTTCCCTCCTCTCGAGCTTGTCCCACCTGTGGTAATGTTGTAGAGCATGACCGAACAGGGTGTAAGAATATCATATGCAATCGCTGCCAGGTTGAATTCTGTTTTTCTTGCTTAAAGCTCACATCTGTATGCCGCACATATTTTACCCCCTGCACAGATGGTGTGGCTCCTCGGCAAACTTCCATCCCATCCTGGAGGAAGTAGTGGAGTGACTACACAAAATACTTACTATGCTGCAAGTACAAGCAACATAGTCAACATCTGTTTAATCAGGATACTGTTTATTATATAACTATATATGAAAAATCAGTATGACAAGATACAGGACATTATTATTGCTTTACTATTATTTAATCATTTTAATATTTCCTCTCTGAAGCACTTTAAGTCACATATTATGCATGAAAATAATACATAAATAAAGCTACTGTTTTTCTCCTGAGATAATTATCTACACTCAAGCAAATGAAGGTATGAATGTGTGACTTAGGTTTATCAGAATCAATGTACAAACTGACAGAAACACATAATGGGATATTCACAAAAGAAAGCAAAACTTCACCAGAGATATAGACTTGAATGAACATATCTAGTGGCTGATTAAGGGCCTTTCCCTCAATGCAGCACTATTATACAGTACTTAAGGTTTCCAACTCATGCCTGTGGATCCACTATCTCGCAAAAAGCAACAGAACTCCATATATTCCTCAAGCAAGGTTTATTGTATCTTGCCGCTCACATAGGTATTATAAGTGGATAAATAAAATAAATATAATTATAAATATATAATGTAAACATACACGTACTATAAATAGAAAATATTGCAACATTGAGTAAGACAAAAAAGACAATATTAAAAGTACCAAATGAAAAAGAACAAACAAGAACAGTGTTGATTAGTACAACAGTACTAGTAAACATTAGCAGCTATGTGTACACGGTTACAGTGGTGTGAAAAAGTGTTTGCTCCCTTCCTGATTTCCTGTTTTTTTGCATGTTTGTCACACTTAAATGTTTCGGAACATCAAACCAATTTAAATATTAATCAAAGACAACACAAGTAAACACAAAATGCTATTTTTAAATGAAGGTGTTTATATAAGGGAGAAAAAAATCCAAACCTACATAGCCCTGTGTGAACACTTATAAGTGTATCATACAATCACTCCCTAACAGAAAGTCTTTAGGCTGTTACAAGATGAACGCTTGTCTTTTCATAGAAGATTTTCATAGAACAAGGAAGTAAACAATGAACACATTCTGCAGATATAGCATTATATCTTTCACTTTCTGGTCTGTATATAATGCAAAATTCTAAAATGTAATAAAAGTAATGTTATTTTACAATCTTTATCACAATCACCCATCTAAAAACACTTTTGTTCTAGATTAAGTCTATATTTTGTTTTATTTTTTATTGTCTGATTTATTATGAGTGGTTTATGCAAGCTTACTCTGACACAGTTAAGGATTGTATTCCAATGTAATGAGCTAGAACAGGAACTTGCTAAGCCACAGAGGAGAGATATTTCACTCTTAGTCTCATTTCTGTTTGTAGTACATCAAGGCAGCTTTCAGAATAAGAACTTCCTACCAAGTTGAATTTGCTGATTGAATTTATATTACATGATTTTACAGCATTCAAGACCAAAAATGTGAACATGTATTTATTGTTTCCCATTTTTGCAGTCACTAGAACTGAGGATCATTATCCCAGGTGCAGATAGTTTAAGTCGTTCTCTAACTTGCATATTTTCTAATCATAATTATTCCAACTTACTGAGATGGAGATATGGTATGTTTCGTGTTAACCTTTCAGTGCTGGGGTCTTGGGTTCAAGTGGCCTGTCCTGGCCATGGTTAAATGAGTCTAATGCCCTGACCATGAATGATATGAATGTACATGAAAAAGCAAAGTCTTTATGTTATATGACATTTTATACTGTCAGGCTCGAACATCAAGTGAGAGGTGACAGATACATGGAGATAAGAAAGTTAAATACAAATACAAAGTTAAATATATACGACCCAGGGTCAGATAACAAACAGAGCAATACAAATATAAGGGCTGAAAAAAATAATGGTCAAACGACAGGCAGGAGTCAAGAACCAACAGAGCTGTGCAAAACAATCAAGAGTAAACAAGAGAGGCTAAGGTTATGAACAAGAGATGCTAAGGCTAATGCTAACAAGGAAGGAAACAGACAAAGGCAGTAAAAGGTTCAAAGAACAGAAACAATGTCAAACCAGAGTGTAAGATCAATATAGCTAATGGAAAGGCTTGGTAAGGTAACTGATGAGGTCGGCAATACAGTGATGAGACACTTAAGGAAAGCTTAGGTCTCTGTAATGAGACACAAGTGGCTGAGATTGGACAATCAGAGGGAGAGCTTGGGGAGATTAAGGCTGACTGACAGAAGGGATAAAAAGGATACAAAACCTGTGAACAAGCGAGTTCTGAGGAGCAGAGAAAGAGATGCAGGCACATAGGAGTGTGAGGCATGACACATACCATATTTTTTTATATGAGGATAAAATTGCATTTTTAAGAGTTGACCTAGGATACCAACCATTCTAAATGACTTTCCATAAATCCAAGCTTTTGGACACTCACAAGACAAATCTGTTATTCTACAGTGCCGCATAAAAATGAATATCATGACAAAGTTTATTCGTGTTCCTAATTTAATTCAAAATGATAAACTCATATTTTATATTCATTACACATAAAGTAATATTTCAAGTCATTTTTTGTTTTACTGTTGATCAGTATGGCTTATAGCTCATGAAAATCAGGAATCATATTATTTGAACATTTTATTTTGAGTTTGAGTAAATTATTATTCAAACATTATCAACATTAAAACAAAAAAGGCCTGAAATGTCACTTTATGTGTAATTAATGTGTGATGGTAAATAACTAACTTTTTAAATTAAGATTACAAAACTTTTTCATACTATTGTAATTTTTGAATTTTTTGTACTGTTCATCTGTTATTCTGATGTGTGTGCTACTTAAAACACCATGAATCAAAAAGCATTCTGTTCTGCATTGTCAATTTTAATATTACAAGCACATTTATTTTTACAGAGCCATTATTTTCTAAAAATGAAGTCTTACGTTACTGAAATGACCAAGCGAGTCTTCTTAGGCTCCAGATTTAGTTCATCATCTCGTTTGCATTAGGAATCATCTGGAACAGAAAAAGACAACCAAAATTTACAAATGCTAAATTACAGATAACATGCAAATGTAGTGTTAACGAGTCTGTTCAAACTTTTGGACTAAAAAAAAACTCTTGAATGGGTCTCTTACCAGTGGGGTTGTCTGGGCTATAGGGGGTAAGAATGAAGTCTTCAGGTACTGCAGGCTGTGAGCAAGTCTTCTTTGCTTCCGGCTCCTGATTTAGCTCATCCTCTCGCTTCTGTTTGGAGTCCTTTGGACTAGAAAAAGACAAACTCAATATGAAAGGTCAACGGGTTTATACCTGAATGCAAAGTATCTCAAATCAACATACAGACTTTACAGACTTTAGATAATAAAAGAGACCAAAACAAATACTCTGACTTTGAAAAGTATCGAATTTAAAATATACCAGTTTCCTTTGGTTGTTGGTCTTTTTTTCTGTTGATGGTTTTGGGGAGATCTTAATGTTCTTGATCTAATTTTCACACTGTGCTTCTCTTTCTCTGTCCCAGATGACATAATTTCTGTGCTGTGGGAGCCTGCAGTTGTCTCTGCTTTCAGATTCTGATATTCTGACTTGACATCTGTATCTTTTTCTTCTGTGACTGAGGGCATTATATCAGTGACTGATGCCCCATTCTCCACTGTAGGTGTTTCAGAGGCTTATGTTGTTTGTTTGCTAGTTTTTCCATTGACTACACAGTCAGAAGAAAAAAAAACAAACAGGAAGTAGAGTAAAACTGTAAAACTATCTATTGCATATCTTGATATCACAAAACTGCAAAATATGACTGCTCCCTTTTCATTACATTGTTAAGCTGAATTTATGGCATTATTTATGGCAAGTCAAAACAAAAAAAATAAAACAATAATTAGCCTGGTGCTTGGTCTGGTGGTTAGGGATCTGGTCTTATGATGGGAAGTTTGATCCCCGCGCAGGTCATGACTGAACTGCCCTTGAGCAAGGCATCTAACCCCCAACTGCTCCCCATGCCCATGAATAAAGCTGCCCACCACTTCGGGTACATGTTCTCACAACCTACTGTGTTCACTATTGTGTGTGTGTTTCACTGCATGGATGGGTTAAATATGGAGGTCAAATTATGTTGAGTGCAAATCACATTGGCAAAAAGTTGAGCTTAATCTAAATCAAATACAATCATATGCTATGGAGTATTCTGGGGTCTGCCAAGCTCTTTTCTTTAGTTTTCCACATCTGGTGACTGTCACTTAACATGCTAACCTAAGCCTCTTTTCACCAAATTTTAAAAAACTGACCTCCAGCAGGTGGGGATACTGAAGAAGTAATGTAATTATGTAAATTAATCAACAGATCAGTTGTTAATTCCACTATAATGTGTCTGCATCTGTCTTTCATTGAATAGTTTTATAGCTTACTTAGCTGAAGTGGGTTTTCCTAAATCCTCAAATATTACTATTATATTTGTGAGGTTTTAGCAATGAGATGACAAGACATTTTTAGAATAATCTCGATCACAGTATTTTAGGTATGTTTTAAAAAAGTTTTAAAAAAGTTTTGTAACAATACAGAGTTGTTACCAGACACAGGGTAACAAAACAAAAAAAATAGCATAATTTGGCCTGACCCTTCAATAAGAGGAAATACATTTATAATGCCAAACTTAAATTAACAAAATAATATGTTCAGATTGACAAAGTTATCCTATCTCTTAAAGATGAAGAACCCCAATCTGTTTACTTACTTTTTCTGTACATCAGTAAGTAGGCCAACTGTGATCTGTAACATTGAAAACAAAACAGGTCTGTTTTACAAATAGGTAAATAAAGATCTAATATACAAAATATAAAGTATGGGCAACATTATACTCACTTAAAGAGATAATGTTCAGATTCCTGTTGAGAAAAAAATAGTTAATTCTCTCTTGCTCTCATTCTCTAATGGTGTTTATCTCTATAAATACCTAAGAAAATAGAATGGGGGGGGGAATCAATTAATTGTAACTACCTGCTGGACAGAACTGTCATCAAAACTGTACCAGTGAGTATCCTTAAATGGTTTGATGACAGCATTGTAATGACCTCCATTTCGATCACCTCTGTGGTTAATAACTGAATAGAGTTCATAACTGTGGCCCTGAGAAGAAAAACAAAATTGAACTTAAACTGGATTTGGTGTAAAAAATTGTACTGAGAGTTAAAATGTTAAAACATACTTTAATGTGTAAACTCAGAGGAATGTCCACAGGAGAGTGATTCTTGACATGCTCCATACGGATGTAGTCAAAGTCAAACCTCTTCAGGTGCAGAGTCAACACTGTAGGAAACTCCTCTATTTCAATCCACTGTGAAATAATAATAAGGCAAAGAAATAAAATTGTAAAATGATCTGTTAGTGGAGATACACATGTTTGACTGACAGAGAGCAGAGAGATTTGAGTTTGTACTAAACCTTCATATTGACAGTAGATGTACTCACAGTATCACTTTCTCTTTTTTGCTCACATTGGTCACAGTACAGCCAGTTGTCTTCATCTAGTTTTGTGTGCTTGAAAAAAACCTCCAAACTTTTTTCCCGAAACAGAAGAACATCTCTAATAACTTTCATTATATTTGTGGCTTAGTGGTTAGCACGTTCGCCTCTCAGTGCTGGGGTCTTGGGTTCAAGGCCACATCTGAGCGGAGTTTCCATGTTCTCCCCGTGTCTGCGTGGGTTTCCTCCGGGGACTCCGGTTTCCTCCCACAGTCCAAAAACATGGAGGTCAGGTGGATTGGGTACTCTAAATTGTCCGTAAGTGTGTGTGTGTGTGTGCATCTGCGCATATGTGTACACCCAGTGATGGATTGGCGCCCTGTCCTGGGCTTGGTTGAATAGTGTAATGCCCTGCCCTGCGCCCAGTGAAGGGGTAGGGGACTAACCGCGACCCTGATAAGGATTAAGCGGGTGGGATAATGAATGAATGAATATTTATATAATATTATATTATTATGTCATAACGAAAGTACACTAATCAGACAGAAAAGCTGGTTCTCTCACCACGGTGAACATTTCATCATGTCCAGCCTCAATGGCTAGAGGCACTGTGATGAAGGAAGACCTCTTTTGAAATAAGTGGCCATTTTCACATTTACTGTTGTTAACAAATATCCCTTCAAACACCTGAAAACACAATTGTGTGTGTGTGTGTGTGTGTGTGTGTGTGTGTGTGAGAGAGAGAGAGATAGAGAGAGAGAGAGAGAGAGAGAGAGAGAGACAGAGAGATCAATAATAAATATTTAAAATAATATAAAAATAATAATATATTACATTAATTAGCTGTTGCTGTAAAGCATTTATATAAGTGACTGTTTGGGTGTATATTTTTAGCTGCCTGAATAGTCAGTATTCCATGTGGTTTTGTTAGTCTCTGATCTTGTCATTTTTATTTCATAGATATATTTGAATGTATTTTACATGTTTTGCTCTTCCAACCATAGTTTGGTTTTAATTTCAGTTATGTAACTCATCCAGTATTACCACATTATTGTCAAAAATTTTAAGAGCTTGACTTAAAGGTATTTTACCTGCTGTGATGTTAATTGGTCTGTTAAACAGTTAAACAGTAATTAAATTAACTGTAAAGTTATAGTAAATACTCAATGTGTTCCAAAGGGCAAAATTACCACTAAACCACTTCCACTAAACCCATAAATATATGTATTATGGTACAAATAATAATGTATTTGGTTCATTCATTCTTTGCAATCATTGTGAATATTTGGGTTTTCTCTTCTTCTTCTTCTTCTTCTTCTTCTTCTTCTTAATTGTCTGATCAGAGTGTTTAAGGATCTATGCATGTGTATGTGTGAGTGGCAGTACTAGTGCATCTTAAAAATGAAATCTCAATTTATTTGCATACTTCATTTGGATTTTGAGTAAATTAATATTTAAGCACTATAAATACTGTGCATCTCTCAGTTACAACTGCCACATTTCTAATAAGTCACTCCTGAACCAAAGACAATGTCAGAAGTGTGTGACTTGAGTTAAGAAGATAAAAGATCTGAAATGATGCTCAGTTGCCCAAAGTACATTTTGCATTTCATTTGGAAAGAGAGTCAAGAGGAAGAGTAGAGAGTAAATCAAGGTATCTGAAGTCCAGCATGCAGTTTTTGCAGTCTGTGATGGTTTGTGATGTCATCTGTTGGTGTTGGTCTGGGTTTTTATGAAGTACAAAGGCAATGCAGCCATCTGCCAGGAGAGTTTAGAGCACTCCATGCTTCCATACTGACAGACTTTATGGAGATGCTGATTTCCTTTTCCAGCAGGATTTGGCACCTGCCCACCTCCAAACCAAACCACTACCAAATAGTTTGCTGACCACAATATTACTGGGCCTGATTGGCCAACCACCTTGTGAACTATAAACAACATGGATCAACATTTAAACAAGACTTAAAACATGTCACTTTATATGTAATAAATATAAAATGTCACATTTGACCCATAAAACAACACAAGGGTTAAAACTATCTTACCTTGGATGTTTTTCCTACTGCATTTAGGATTTTCTGATAATATTCCACAGCATCTTGCTGCTCATAAACTGAAAATATGACAGTATGACAAAGAGAACAACACTGTATGACACAGAAAAGTAGAATAAATAAATAACAACACTCACCATTGATGACAGGTAAGCTTTGTGTTATGCCTTCAGTTCTGCAATCTTCATGTTTAAGCTTTTTAAATAGAATCTGTAGTTGTTTTAACAGATGAGTGTTTCCCTGGTTGTCCTGTGGACCTCTAACATGCAGTTTTCATTAGAAAAAAAGTGTTTGTTTCTCAGATATTCCAACACCAAATTACACTCCAATGCAATAACATACAAACATATGCTTTTTACAGACAGGTTAGTATGCAGCTTAAAAACGTAAATATATAAGTGTATCATTACTGTGCCAATGTTAATATCAGTCTTAAAATGTGTTCAGAAAACAATAATGAAAAAGGCAGATAAACAAATACCACATTTAAATTATAAAACCAAACATTTCAGAAAAACATCAGCCATGAGTTACAACAATGTTTAAAATGTAAATATAATTGTAATAAATGGAAATACCTCTTTACTTTTTTTCTGAATTCTTTGGTCATGTAGAGACACTGCAGTACTGCATTCAAGTAGCAAGTTGAACCTTGATTTATTAAGCCATTGTAATTATTTCTTCTGTAACAGAAACTGTAGTAAAAAAAAGTTTATACTTTCTGTTTTTATGTACATCATGGTGACCCTTTTTGAGCAGAGTTGGGGCGGGGGGGATAGGTGAAATATGCCACCTGCAAATTTTTGAAAATACAATACCAAATGCTTTCAGAGGATATGGCCACCTAATGGTATATTTTCAACTAAGTAAATGTTCCTTACAAATCAAATATATGAAAAATCAGATTTCTCTTAATATTTCTTAATGTGGTCATACAATTCATTAAATTTGATTACCATAAATTGAAGCCACATCATTCTAAATCAGACAATGCAATTTTAATGTGGCAATTCTGTAATAAATAGAAAAGTGTCTGATCTAATACAAATGTTAATTCACTATTTAAAATTAATTTTCTGAAGAACAATGAGCCAAAATAAGGCAATTGAAGTTGAAACTGTGATCTGTTCTTGGTAGTTCATTTAAATGGATTGACTAACTGATCAGTGAAATTTGGCCACAACTGTTCAGATATGAAGAATTCTCAGTTATATATCACATACAGCTTCATTCATCACACAAACTAAATGACTATACTTTAGTTTTAAGTTTAGTTTACTTAAGCTGTTTTGCAGCATCCTACAAATGATATGAATCATTTAAACTGTTATGTTACAGTCAATTAAATATTTGTTTGCAATTATTTGTTTAATGTTTTTTTACTCAATTATAACATCACCTAATCTGACTGCAGGTAGCAGGTAAACTAGAGTAGTGGAATGATTTATGTACAGTTGTGTTGCTGCCCAAGCTGTACAAAACAGCTTTGCTTGGAGCTTAGATCAGGCACTATATCAAAGATTATGTGCATACTAAACCTCATATATTCTCTCTGATCACAAGCTACTACCAGGCAAACTGCTGCTCTACCCTGCATACACACATGTTTGTTAATGTGAATTGTGGGGACATGACCTAGAAAGCCTATTAATTTCCTGGAGACTTGCTCAAACATTAAAACCTTTACCTCAAAACATGTCTTCACCTTCAAATTGCATGATTTACATTGCAAGGACCAGCTTTGTAGAAAGGTCCCCACAACCTGAGTGTTTAAACAGGTTTTGGTCCCCACAACATAGCATAAACCTGGTGCGTACAAACAAACATTATTTGGTAATACTATACTAGTGAGGACATTCTATTCACTTGTGTAATGCTGAGTAAAAATAAACATAAACCTAAACTTAACCTTAGCAACCAAAGATAAATGCTCCTGCTCTTTTATTTTTTTCCAAGAAACAGTCTGTAATGAAAATGTAGCATTTCTTGTGAGGACCAACAAAATGCCCCCACTTTTCTAGATCTGACGTGCATTCCTACCATTATGAGGACTTTCAGTCCCCACCAGGAAGAAATACAAGGACACACAGAGACTGCAGTGTAATCTTACCTCTTTGTTTTGTCTGTCTTTGGTGCTGTGTTTCTGCATTCTGCGTTTTGACTAACACAAAGCCCCATAATGCTGCAGAGGAATGAACAGTCACAAAACTGTGCCAATGACTCCTTAATGACGTTTATTGGTCGAACAATAATTGAACACGAGCTAGTGACGATAATCATGGACCCACTGAAGAGAATCACTTTTACTTTCACTTAAAGACAAAGTGCCACCACCCCTAGCTGGGTGAATATCTGCTGGCAGGTCTTTCCTCATCTCAGTACAGATTTTGAATATGCTCTTCTAGTCCTTCTTTCCTACCGTTATTATACCAGACATCTCCTTACCTCACTAGACAGAACCAGAAGAAATGTTACCTTCTTTTATTTCTGCCTCTTCGTAGCCTCTGCTCTGCTGAATCTTTCAAATTTGCCTACCAATTTTCGTCTGTCTAAACTAACTATACCATATCCTTCCACAGCCATGGCCTAGTGATTTTGAAAAGTAATTTGTTATATTATTATTGTTTCTGTTTTACCTCTTAACTAAGGCTAAAAAAACAAATTTGACATTATTTATAACACCTCAATTTTTATTGCTGTTGATGTAAAAATTAAGATGCAACACAAGGCAACTCATTTAAATGAACAGAAAAAAATTAAGTTTTAATTTCTACAAGTGTTTGTAAACATGTGACTTCAACTCTATTTGACATTGACCAATATCTGTCATGTACTGCACTTTTCCCAATGACATTGAGTGGCGTCATATATCTGTTTATAGCAGGGATTTTCATATCCAGTCTGGATAACTAGTATCCAGCACAGTCTGGTGATTTCCCTGTGGATATCTCAGGGAGCCCGTTGTACTAGTTATTCCTTTACAGCTGGGTCTGCAAGAGTCTCCATTGCAGTTTCACCATACATGTTGCACTCCAAAGCAGATATAACAATGTGTTTTTTTTTATCTATTTTTGTTTGTGTATTTTCTATATTGTGAGAATTTTTCTATTCTGGGCTCATCAAATGCCACTCCTGATGGTTCCACTCTGGTGGATTTAGGTCCTGCTGATCTACTCCTGGACCAATGCGACCACCTGTTGAACGGAATGTTCCAATGACCTGGCAGAAGACATCGCCTGCAGAAAACAACCACACAATCTCTCTGCCCCAGAGTTTCCCAACCCTGTTCATGGCAACACATTCTGTTCATTTTCCATACCTCACACACCTGATCATCTCACTACATAAACTGGTGTGCACAGTCAATGACATACCTAAAATGTACAGTGTACAGATCAGGATAGAGAAACCAAATGTTTAGGTCAATTTTATATTCAACACTCTCTTAACTTCACTTAACTTAACTAATCTGGTACAGAACACAGAAGTGTGGGTTTTCCTTTTGAGTCTTGGTTCACCTCAGTGGTTCTTCTAGAGATTTTGGTTAAGAAGTAATATTGTCAATCAGCATTGATATTAAAGTAATTGCACAGTACAATCATTAAAGAGTAAGAACAATAATTCAGATAGGCCAATTTAAAAAAGAAGGTCTTACAAGAAAGATTATGGATCATGCATTACACTATGAGCTATACACTGAACCAGCAGAGTGTAAATTAAATAGTGGCACTATCTTAGGGCATATCTTCGAAACACCCACAGCTGTAAAAGCTGAGATGTTATCTTGAACATTGCTCAAGCCATAGTATCATGTGTTATATCATTGTGACCTGCAGCATATTATTTTCTATGTGAATTGACAAGCAACTCTGACTGGAACCACATCCATATTCCTTGCACATATTCCACCACATCCATATTCCTTGGATGTACATCCATATGTACATCCCAGAGTTTAGTGCAGTGTTGTTTAGCTTCCATGGGATATGGGAACAGAAGACCTCTTGCTCCCATGTGCAACTGGAGTTCATGTCCCATGACATTTGGATCATCAGTGTATATACAGTACAAGTGTCCACACAATCATATAAATTTTAAGAAAGAATTTCTTTGACTAGGTAGAAAAAATGTAAAAATCTGATCATGCTTTGTTCTGAAAGCAGGAAAATAGCTGATATAGTGAATTAATTACAAATCAATTTAACGTCACTGTCCCATAAACATCATCCCAAAAGCATGCATGTCTTTTATGCCCATCCCATGGTATACAGTCTCAATTTTAGGTCTCAACAGCCCAACTGGTCATATCATCATCATGTCATTTTTGTGATCTTATTACTTAACGCTGCAAGCTCTGATCTTCTCCAGCAAATAATTTTCCTCAAACAAATTTACACAACTTCACCTGCAGGTTGCTCACAGGTATCTGATAAAACAGCGAAAGATTCAGGTCAAATTTCAACTGCAAGTCCTGAAAATGTATGAAAAAAAGAAGAAAATGAAAACCCTTAAGCTAATACTTCTCCTCAAACAGAAGTCAGAGCTTACAGTATAAGAGCCCAGGACGACTCCATTAGCTTTAGAGGTCAGATCCTCCAGGAAGGCGCAGGACCAGGACGATCAATGATCCCCTTTCTATGCGGTGCTTTGAGAAGGTATCTTCATCCTCAAGCTGTACATCAGCGTACAGCACTTTGAAGTTCTGCCCTGCAAACAAAATAAAAAGGAGAGTTTGTACTGCCACGACACAGAGCAGATTTAAGTCTGATATAGTCGCAGAAATTGCCACGACACAGTCAGTGAATAATTCACCTTTAAGCTTCGGGAACTTATGCACTATTTTCTCTTTGAACACCACAACAGTCGTGCTGTTAAACTCCCTTTCAGAGTTAGCCACGTCAATAGTTCTCTTCTCTCCTTTAAAACCAAGAACCGTAAGCTCGTAAACTTCCCCCATGATGACTGGACGCTCCCGGTGCAACAGAAATAATGAAATGTAATTTTACTTTCTCTTTATTTGAACTGGTCTGCTGAGGACGCCCTTCTCACACCACCCTCATCTAACAGGTTATTATCCCATATCTTACACAAATACCATTGGTCTTTGAGTGAACATGGCAAAACATAATATTTCTTAATAATAATAATAATCACAAAAACAACAACAACAACAACAGCAATAATAATAATAATAATAATAATAATAATAATAATAATAATAATAATAGCCAAAATCATAATATTAACAACAACAACAACAACAATGATAATAATAATAATAATAATAATAATAGCCACAGTCATAATAATATTAATAACAGCAGCAGCAACAACAATATTAATTTATAATGATAACAGCATTATTATTATTATTATTATTATTATTAATACTACTACTACTACTACTACTACTACTAATAATAATAATAATAATAATAGCCACAATCATAATAATAATAATAATAATATTAATAACAGCAGCAGCAACAACAATATTAATTTATAATGATAACAGCATTATTATTATTATTATTATTATTAATACTACTACTACTACTACTACTACTACTACTAATAATAATAATAATAGCCACAATCATAATAATAATAATATTAATAAAAGCAGCAGCAACAACAATATTAATTTATAATGATAACAGCATTATTATTATTATTATTATTATTATTATTAATACTACTACTACTACTACTACTACTACTAATAATAATAATAATAATAATAGCCACAATAATAATAATAATAATAATAATAATAATAATAATAATAATAATAACAGCAGCAGCAACAACAATATTAATTAATAATGATAACAGCAATATAATAATAATAATAATAATAATAATAATAATAATAACGTTTTATGTATAATAAACCTTTGATTTTGTAAAAAAAAAAATCTCAAGGTAATCATAAAACAAAGGGCTAATAAAAAACAAAACAAAAAATATATTTCTCATTAAAACGACTTTCTAAATGAAACGCCAATATAACAAAATGTTTGTTTTAGAACACCTGAAATATTTAAACCATTTACTTGATTATGTATGTTTAAAGAGAGCTTTCCCTGTTTGTTCAGATATATCTGCACATTATCACATTGGGACAATCTATTCAGTTCGAAGGCTGGTGCGTTTAAAGCGAGCTACTAGTGTTTTAATCTGTGCTATTTTGTAGCTTTGAAATCTCATATTATTATTTTAATGCAATGAAACATTCTTATTTTTTACTGTGGAAAATTAAATAGTAAAAGTAATTTCACCATATTATGTAATGCAAACAATACCATTGTTTTATTTCTTAGAGTGTACAGAGACTTCAGGGGCACAGATTGTGGCATTTGAATTTAGTTCATCAGTACTTTGAACTGTTTGTTGTTTCTTTGAAAAGTCTGAAAAAAGTTTTTGATTGTGTAAAATGTGTTGCCCTTCCTTGTTATATAAGCCCTGGTCAGAATTCCCCCAAGAAACCAGAAAAGACACTTGATTTTAAAATTGAAACTAAAAGCTCTCCACAGGAACGACGTCGTCTATACATTTCAAATAATGACGGAGCACGAAAAACGCTACAATCCCAGAGATACCACCTTAAAACTGGTCACTCGGCCAGATGACATCAGTAAGTACAGTTTAATGAATCCTTTCTGATATGGCGTGCAGATCAGAAATGTTGAGCGCGCAGGAGAGCAATGCTGAGCGCGCGGGAGGGCAGTGTTGAGCGCGCAGGAGAGCAGTGTTGAGCGCGGCAGGGCAGTGTTGAGCACGCGGGAGAGCGGTGTTGAGCGCGCGCGAGGGCAGTGTTGAGCGCGCAGGAGAGAGATTTGTATACACTATTGAGTTCATGTGCGTGCAAAACTCTTCTTGCTCGCTCAAAACATCGCGCACGCGCGCTCAGAATTGTGGCACAAATATAACGCCATATTCTGATTGCCATTTAAAGTCAAAGTGCTCCAGGGTGTAAACAAGGAAAAACAAATATGATTTACTTGTAAAGATATGTAGCTTTGTAGGGTTGTTGAAGAGTTTACAACACTGCAGGCAGACGTGTGTGTATATTTGGGTTTAGTGGACCTGTAATCCTCCTGGTTGAGTTGGTTCTGTGTTATTTTGGGTGGGCGTACAGTCTTCCTTTTGATAAACTGATCGTTTGATGTGTGGAACCTCTATTCATTGTTTATTAATCTTGCTTAGGACCAAAGATAAAGATCAAAAATGTAGTATATGTAGTTAATTATTCTGTATTCATGATAAGCTTTTGTGACCCTGTTTTAAGGAATTTTTTTGCAACAGCCCTCACAATCTAACAGTCACGATTTGATATTCTCTCAGCCCTTGATGATGATCCAGGTACCCTCAGAGCAGTGATGCCCTGTGGCCATGCTGTCACGCCACAATCTCTCACTGAATATTGTCGCCATCAACTGGAAGAGGTGGACTACTAAATCAGTTATAGACCATTGAGTTTTCAGTCATTACATTAATGAATACACAAATGCACAAACAAATACTATGTTCAAATACAAAAACATAATGAAATGGGGGTCAATGTATTATCTATAAAAAAAAAATAAAAAAAATTATATATATAATATGAACAAATAAAACAGGTGTCTGCTGCCTGTTATTTTGATGTTTACAGGGCCATTACAAGTTCAAGTGTCCAGCATTAAAAGACGCTAAGACCCATAGAAAGTGTGGGGCTGAGTGGCCGTATAGAGAAGTGTGCAGGGTGGCTTTACTGACTCAAGAGGAGCAAAGTCACTTTGAAGAGACCATGGCTGCCCTGGCAGCCACTGATAACTGTGAATTCAACTCGGTGAGTACTTTGCATACAGATACTAAACCAGAGATGTCATATCTTACTGCAGTAGGCCAGTGTGGCTGCAGAGTTTTATCCCAACCAAGCAAGAACATATGAGCAGTTGTCTGAAGACTGAGACAAGCTGTAAAAAAAACCTCTCAACAAGAACATGGACTAGAGGATACAGCTCAGATAATGTAAAACACTACAATCTGAGATGCAACCAACTTGTTTAGAATGAAAACCTAGAGCCACACTGGACCTTTTTGTTTAAGACTGGACACTCCAGTGCTAAATCTATAGAGCTGAAAAGTCATTCCAATCCCATTAGATCTTTTCCATTCTGTCTTGCAGTATGTGCCAGTGTGTTTAGGAATTCATACAATTGTACACTTTTCTGTTTCTTTATTCAAGTGTCCTAGATGCAAGTCATTTGTGAAGAGGGCAGACTTGACCAATCTCTGTGTACACTGTGTCATCTGTACAGCAGAGGCTGGTAAGACCTATCAGTTCTGCTGGCAGTGTCTGAAAGAGTGGAAAGGACCAGGTCCCCGGACAGACCGGTGTGAGAACAAAGGCTGCATCAACCCACTCCTTAAAAACCTGTCGACATGTGGTTATATAACCCTCCCCGAAGTTGAAGATATTGAAGTCCCTCCTTGCGAGCTTGTCCTACATGTGGAAATGTAGTGGCGCATGACCAAACAGGATGTAAGAATGTTGAATGTAATCGCTGTGAGGTTGAATTCTGCTTTTCTTGCTTAAAGCTGACCCCTGTCTGCCTTGAAACAAGCTCACATTTTGAACCTTGCTTAAGTGGTGTGGCCCCTCAGCAAACTTCCAACAGGAAATAAGTAGCGAAATGGCACCAAAAAATACTTATTCTGGTATTAATAATTCATTATGAAATTTGTTAGTATCATTACTGTTTTACTATCAAGCTTGATGCAAGTTCAGCATGAATAAATCAAGGAATACTACCCAGAGAACTGTTTTCTGTGTGTTATTCTTATTTACACTCTGGCTATAGATGCCTCTACACTGAGGCATGAATAGATGCAAAAATGCATAGCAAGCCAACAACTGTAGACAGCCACTGCCATGTTTAGACTAAAGGGAACTTATTTAGAGTAATGTAAACAGATAAGTGGCCAAATTGGAGGAATCGCATAGTAGTCAACCCGGTCTCATTGGCTATGCATATGAAATCGTACGTAAATGTAAACACTCGCATGCGTGACATTCTCATGCACAAGTCCAGACACTCCCTAGGGAGCAGGATTTCTCAGGTAACTTGAGCCCAAAGTGCAAACCTAGAATAACAATAATCTTTATTTGATCAGGTATGTCGAGACGTTTCAATATAATTGCAAAAAAAATATTTTTAAGATTAAACTTTTTTTGCCAATGTGATTTGCACACAACAGAATTGAACCTCCACATTTAGCCCATCCGTGCAGTGAAACACACACACTAGGCTGTGAACTCAATGCAGTGGGCAGCCCTATCCATAATGCCTGGGGAGCAATAGGGAGTTAAGTTCCTTGCTCAAGAGCACTTCAGTCATAACCAGCTAGATCGAACCGGTAACCTTCCAGTCACAAGACCAGATCCCTAAGCACCAGGTCATGGCTGCGCTTAAATGTTGTACTTCATATTTTTTGTTCACCTATTTCAGCCTGTGTCATTTCAAGTCAAATCAATTTAACTTAAGTAGTGCACTTAAGCATTCTTAGTCTAAATTCAGTAATAATTTGAACTAAAGTTTTAGGCTGAAGTTAAAAGTTTCAGATTATTCAAAGCAACCTGGGCTTCCACGTGCTACTCGTGTTCACCTCCATGCCACACCACACTGAT
>BRDA01000975.1:17371-41776 GCA_036984385.1 Crenuchus spilurus | reverse complement strand
CCAGTGTAGCAGTATTTTCTGGTTTGATGATCTGGTTTATTAATGAAAGTTATTATAAAGTGTTACCAAATATTTTTCAAATGATATATGTATCATATCCAGGAATATGAAAATGCAAGGGAAAATGGATCATCTTGATTTCTGGTTTATTTTAAGGTGCTATGTATGTCTGAATCTATTTGTTATCTCGACTGATGCTGATGCTATACTTTCACTTCACACTATTTGTTCCTCTCCAGGACAGATGTTTCCTCCTTTGTGGTGATGGAAAACTCCTTAAATAACTTCTGTTTGGATCCCACAAATTCTATAAAACAGAGCCATTCCTCTCAGTCCATTGTGGTACCATGACATGGTTAAAAAAGCATCATGAGCCTCCATTTTTAATGTTACAATTTAAGTTATGAGAGTGACAGTAAAGTGAGTTAAACTGATTTGTATTGAAAGTAAGAAAATTCTATTAATTTGACATCATAAGTCAGTTTCATTACACTTACCTTTATTTCTGTGAGAGCACGTGACACTACTAGGTGCCACAATTATAGTACAACTACAGTACAGCACATCCCAATCAGAGCATTACAAGCTTAATACATTTTATACAACATGTTGCTAACTTTTGAATCTAGCTTTGTCATAGCACTATCTACCTTGTTAAAAAATCCAGCAAAAACTAAAGGATGTGATGTCAGACTTTAAGGACTCTATGCATTCAAACAAAAAGAAATTCAGCTTATTATGATCATTTGCATAGTTAATTTACATGTACAGATAATAAGCAAGTGGCATGTGTTACAAATGAATTGCTGTGATTTTATCACTGAAAATGACACTATTTAAAAAAACAACCTTTGGTTCAGTGGTTGATACTTTACTGTACAAGCTGTCAAAGCTTTATTTAAACAATAGTCAATATATACTCAATTTAATGAGGCTTATAATACAAATACACAGTCATATCAGAATACTATGACCACACCTGAACTCGGTCACTATGTCTCAGATACCAGGTTTGCTGCACATATAAATAAGTGAGCACACTAGTCAGTTGTAGCAGAGTGTAAAATGATCATCATGGGCAAAGGAAATGATCTGACTGATGTCTAAAAGGGCATTATGATAGGGTACAGTGTGAAGTCTGGTAGCATCTCGGAAACCGCTAACTTTGTGGGATGTTAGAGCTGCTGTAGTGAAAGTGTACTGAGAATGGACTTCATGTCTATTGAGTCTCAACATCATAACTCTGGTGCTCCACAGGCCGGTGATGGCAGAGGAGAATGCTGATTCTGGTAAGTGGTACAGAGCAATTCACATCTCACTGTGGACCAGTTAAGCTCTATAATGAACACAGGAGCAATGAGGAAAGTGTCAGAGATCACCACTGAGTGAAAAGTGGTTATTCCCTCTATTAGGTAGGTAGTTATAATATTCTAATATGACTGTGCATATTAATTACGCTTTTGGCATCTTTTGTGTGATAAAGCTATACAGGTACACAGTATCTGAATTTGCAGCATAAAGAGTCAATTTCCTGATAAGAAATATAGATTAGTTTTCACCCAGGTTTGAAAAAGAGGTGTTTTTGAATGAGATACTACACAAGACTTAATTCATCACACTGTCTTGGTGCCTTTTATAATGAGATGTATGATGGTCTTTAGGCAGTTGCTCTCCTCTTGAGTGACCTCTTCTTTCGGCTGGCCGTGCCTGCTGGGCGGATCTTAAACTCAGTGAAGTCCAGGGACATGAGGTGGCCCTTCCATGGCTCCCAGTTGGCCCCCTGATGGATAGAATTAAAAGTCCACTTTAGCCTCTCAATGACATTGAATAGAAAGTGGAAACACATCACTACTGTATGTCTCAACCAAGTAACTCATCTATAATTTAGTTTGTACACGAGAAGACAACAAAGATCTGTTGCTTATTTTATGAAGCGCATCTCCAGCATATTTATGTAGATTTAGTTTTTGTTGTAGATTGAGGAAATATGGGCACACACTTGGTGCCAGCATATTAGAAATATTTCATACCCATCCTGACTGCAGGCTTGTCAATGATCTGTTTCTGCACTATTTATCAGCCCCCTCTACCTAATACATCAATGGAAAAGACCAGAACTAACTAGATACAACAAGGGTGGTGGACCATTTTAAACAGCAGTGACAATAAATAAAATCAATGCTGCATAATATCACAATATATCAGGTGTAAAAACAGTACTGATGCACAGTCAAATACTGACATTTTATTATTTAATTATTAGTATTATTGTACAGGCTTTAGTCCCTCTCGTAAAATTTATAGGGCACATAAATGTGCTTTCTTCATTGATAAGGTGGCAGTAACGCTCTGGGGAGACCAGGTTCTGTATTGGTGAATTTCTAAATGACTGAAAACGAAACTGGAAGCATCATAAACAGAAATTAGAAACAAAGAGGCAGTGTTTAAGCTAAAATCATGGCTCAGGTTAAATATATCACAACATGGTATTGTTACAATGATGTACAGTGTTTCCAGAAGTGTATCACCAATTGATAAAAGTGTTAATAGTATTGTATCTGTGATGCTCCCCTCTCCTACAGCCTGTTTCTGTCACCTGTTCAATTATGCTACCCACAATCCCCTAAGGCCCCATCTGAGAATGTATCTGTGCTTCAGCTGTTTTCATTTTACATCTCATTTACTCCCCTATAAAACCTTAATTCTGAGACCAGTGCCTTACAAAGTATTGTTCTGCCTGAGATATTACCGAGCCTTATTCCTGTCTTTGCCTTCTCGTGTTTTGATTTTGTTTCTGTTCTGTTTCTGCCTTAGCCCTGTTTAGCCTTTAGCCCTCTTAGGAATTTTAGTCTGGTTTAATCTTTAGCCCTGTTGGGCGTCCTAGTCTGGTTTAGCCTACAGCTTTTTTTGTGAGTTTATCCTTATAGTAGCCAGGGCCTGTGCTCTCCAAGTGATACTTTGTTCATTTGCTGTTTTCTGACCTCTGCTTGTATATTGACTATTCTCATCCTCTGCCCTTTCATCTCATGTTAGTGCTCTGCGTGGTTACTCACTTTGGATTGCATTATGTTTTAAGGCTCTGGATCTCGCCTTTGTTGTAAGTAAAGTTCATTTAACTATATCTGCGTATGTCTGCTCACTGTCTGATGTGCACTCTGCCTGACACCGTATCACGGCTCAAGTACTGCGATATTGTAATCATGGCACCTCAGGTGATTCCCACCCCTAATTTAATTGGTAATGATATTGTATTAGTGCGTGGTGCTAGTCCGAGTGTATCAGTACAGTGGTGCTAGTGGAGATTTTTTACACCTCAGTGTTATAAATGAAAAACATTTAAAAATTTAAAAAACAAAAACAACACAATTAAAAAGTTACAATAATATCTAATATATTAGTAGCATTATTACTATTTTGTTTAGAAGAACCATTTGGTCCAGTTTGTTTATTTGCTCTCAAGTTTTTGTGTAGATTTGTTAAATTCCATCAATACACTTTCATTTACGTAATGAAACATGGATTAATCATCTATATAGAGCAGTAGCAGTCCACCATCTACTTATAACCAACCTAGAATGGTGCTATGGTCAAATCTGAACACTGTAGAAAGGCTGCACATCAGTAGATTTAGATAGAGAATGTCAAGTAATTTCCACCTAGAGTACGTCTTTGAAAAAGAAAAGCTAGTACCTTGTTCACCATTAGTGAAATAAGTGCAATAGCACTAATGTAATTAAGAGCTATAAGCTCACCGTCAACAACTTGTGGTTGTCACTTTCAGTCCACTCTTTGCAGGCAAACTATATTAGGGTTGTTTAGTCTCACAGTGGTTTACTGGTTGATGACACAACACACATCACCTCTGCCATGAGCTCCAGACAGCAATTATTGTAAAGCAACTTTTGGTGTGGCCATAGCAGAGGCTTATACTCCTCTGTAATACAGCCTTACTGCACTGATCCTATAAAACCTTCCTTCCTCCACATCTGCACCAACACTGAGATACTTTCAAAGATAATTCTGACATTTTTATATGATACAATATTGTCAATTTCATTCTTCCATGAAAGGCTTGCAAAAGTCTGAGTGCTTGTTAAACTCACAGAGGAAGTTACTGATAGAACAGAAACCTCCAGTTCGGCTGAAAGTTTGGGCTAGTTTGAGAATTTATGGGAGCTGATAGATTCAGGACACTGCTCTTCCTCTATATAATTGGACTTTTCCTCCTGAGCTGTTGGGCCTGCAACTCCACAAGTGTTACTGCTTTGATGGCGCCCCCTGCTGATCATTATCCTGCATGTGCAGGACAACACACAGGGGCTAAAACTGCATAGAAAAATCAACCGAGATGAATTAAGATCTACACTGCTGAATAAAAACCTGTGTTATTTAAATCTAATTAACACTCAAACAGTTATTAACACTGTGGTCTGTACCAAAAAGGAGATACTCCCAGAGATTTTGCTTAATGTTATGGAAGTTGATGGATGCTACTGTTTTCAAAATAACATTAATGATAAATGGTCTTAATTAAAGTAAGTTTTATATGCAACATTAAATAAACATTATTTTAACTTCTATTAGACTGTTATTCCAACTACAATATGTCGTAAGTATTAAACTGTCAACTGGGTTGCCACCTCCACCACACTTCCAAGTTTGTTTATGTTATTAAACCATTACATTACTTTGACAAGGGTGGCTCCTAACATTTGGATAACTTTTATACAAAGATAATTAAATTTATGGGAACATTTCCTGTTCGCCGAGCTCATAAGTCGATCTCTAATTTTCTGTCAAATATGTTTCCATCTCTTCCAAAGTTACTGCTATTGTGATGCAATTATTTATTAACTGTGATATAACATGCGTAACCAAGCAGTTCCAACCAAGTAATCTGATTGGACAAGAGACATTCCTGAATGTTGATACAGAGTATAAAATTACTGGGACTTACTCTCTACATGTATAACTCTGCTTTATATGTCTGTTCTATTACGCATTCATTATATTAACTTAAATTGCCTTGCAGACAAACGTATGTGTGGGTGAAGCCATTAAATAAACAATTAAATCACAGTCTATTATTGCACATTTATTATTGCTAATAAAATGTTGTATAAAAGCAATATCACACTCGAGGTCATGCTGTTGTAGTGAATATCAACACAGCGCTAATTGTCTTCAACCAAATCACAGTCATGTTGATATTCAGTACAACCTTGAGTGTGATATTGATGAATTATTTACGTAAAAACTAGAAGACCAGTGTTCTTTTAATCCTGCTCCCGGAGACGTATTTAACTATTCACAGGCTAAACACACCTTATTCCGTTCACAAGAGTGGGAAACATTGAAACTCTGCAGGATAATGAGCCTTCAGGAGGAGGATTATTATTTTTTCAGCAAATGCTGTAGAGTTTGTCCTCTTCCTGGATATTTTAAGACCTTCCAATATGACTTGAAACATAAGGCATACCTCCAATATAACACCAATGAGGTCTAGAAAAGCAGTATCTTACCATACTGTGTCTGTTGTCCCCAAATTTGCCATTTAGGTTGGCCAGGTGGCAGTTCTTATACCACCAGGCTCCACGGTGGGTGAGTGCGCAGTTACCCAGGGCAATGTCGTTATCTGAGTCCACTGTGGAGAAGGGCCTGCCCTGGTGGTAAGTCATGGCATCACCTGTACCCCAAGAAACAGCATATTAGCAACTAGTCTAGTTGGTATGTAAAGTACAGTATATTCTACGTTGGATGTAAGATGGTTCATTATGATTATCATGTTGTTCACATTGTTTTTGTTCTCTGAAATAAAGATGGTGCTCACATTATAGCACCACTCTCCATTATATTATTGTGATTATACCAGAGTGCTGTTATCAGTATTTATTGTTATATTTTAAGATAAAACAATTCGTTTATCAACATTTTCAAAGTAAATAGTTCCTTTTTCAGACACTCTGTTGCTAAAACATCATCAGACTGTGTGTATGAGTAATAAAAGTCAAGAAACACAATTTCCCCATAACTGTTTATTATACAGACAATAAACACAGATATACTGATGTAAAAGATGTTGTTTGCTGCTGTAAACTGTGCGTCGTTAATTAAACACCACTCACAGCCGATCAGAGGTTCAGCTCTTAACTCTGAAGCTGCTGGTAGATGCGGATTCATTTAATTGTTGTTGATGGTACTAAAACTGACCTCTTTATCCTTCTCTTCATCCAAACTGTAAATGCAGTAAAGGTTTAGTTGCTTTACTGTATTGACTTCATTTCTCTGTGTAATCAAACGTGTATGTGGCAGAGTAATACTTAAAGAGCTTCGGTCAGAGTAATATCGGCAATATCAGCACTCCTAGAACATCTCAGCCAATCAGATTGTGGGCTCAGAACTAACTGTGATATAATGAAGTTTACAATAAGCACCATCAACATTTCAATCCATCAGCTGAAAACTGAGCACTGACTAATAAAGGCATTTATGCACTGTAATTATAGTAGATTAACAATTTGCCAATTAACCCTTTTGTGTAGTGAAACACACACACACACACTAGTGAACACACACAGCTGTGAGAATTTGTGCCCGAAGCGGTGGGCAGCCCTTATCCACCGGCGCCCGGGGAGAAGTTAGGGGTTTAGGTGCCTTGCTCAAGGGCACTTCAGTCATGTCCTGTCTGGGAATCAAACCAGCGACCTTCTGGTCACAAGACCAGATCCTTACCACTAGGCTGCCCCCATGGCCTAGTGGTGGTAGTGATAGTAAAGTGGTACAGTACTGTTAATAAATGTCACAAAGGTTTCATGTAGATGTAGTTACTGTAAAGTTTTACTTACTTCTGTTTAGCTATGCACAGTGAAGAGCCGTGCAGACCTACCTTCTTACGACACCAAGCATTACATGTTCTTACACATTATTGTTGTAACACACGTTAAACATTCCTGTGATTTGTGTCACAGTGGTCAGAGATGTCTTCATTACCTTCATGTATTGATTCTTCAATGTACAACTAAGGTACATTAAGTGCAGTTGGTTTGTTCCTCTTTAGGCCAGTCAGTAGGACTACTGCTGTCTGGGAGCACCTCACAAGCCTTGCTATTTTGGAAATACTCTAACCCAGTTGTCTAGACATCATAATTTGGCCCTCACCAAAGTGTCCCAGATTCTTACTCTTGTGCATGGTCAAATGTGTGATGCTGGCTACAGGCACACTGTGTAAGAACATGCAGTGTTCGGTGTAAGCAGCTGTGTAGCTGTAGTTTTAATGTTTTGTGGTGTTAATGTGGTGTTAATATATCTTACCTGCATTTCCTCTGTAGTTACCAACAGTCAGCTTAAATTTTTGCTTGGAGGTCCCTAATTTGAACTCGTCATAGACTGCATAGGCACGTTCAGATCCCAGTCCCAGATCAAAGCGAACTTCATATTTGGTTGGAGTGTTGGTCAGCTCATAGATTTTCTCCAAGCCTAGAAAACACACCAGAACAGACACCAGGACATCTGACATCACAGCGTGCTCGACTTTACACACTGAGAAATGATATGAGAATGGTGTGGACATCAGCAGTCTGTCAGCAGAACATGTTTTGTTCTTGCTTCTTTCTAACAGGGGATATATAACAAAATCAGCAAGCTTGAGTTTCACATCATAGATGTTTGCTTGTGTTTACAGTAATACACTTCACCTCTACTTTATCAGCACAGCAGTGACGTTCATGTAGTACGGACACTGTATTGTGTGTGGACTGACAAAACATGCATCGAATGTAACTTGATAACAGGTGTTAAACATAGTGCAAGTCTTCTTTACCCAAACCTCTATAAATAACTTTAATATTAATGCAGATTGTATTCAAATTTGGATTAAATATACCTCAGTCTGTGTGAAAAAGACTGACATGTACGATTACAATGCAGGTAGATGGGTGAACATTTCTGACGACTAATATCTGCGGCTGTCGGAGTAGAAGCCGGCGCCCATCCAACCAGATCTATCAGTTGCCTGCCACTGCAGTGCGACATTAAAGCCCTCAGTTATCCTTGTGGACACAGCATGGGGCATTGGTTATTTTACCCTTTCTTTCACCAGACTTGATACCACCACATTTTTTGTGGGGCTAACTTTAAAGGACGAGTATACAGAGAAAATCCAAGATCCATAGCTAATTTAAAAGCAAACGCTGAGCATGAAATAATGGCTATACCCACTGACAACAGACCTTTTACTACATGGAGCATCAGGTTTAAGTGTGTTTCGATGCTTGTCTTGGACATTTTCAGCACATTGTACTGTATCTTTTTCACAGACTGAGGTATATTTAATCCACATTTCATCACCATATCTTCATTAGTTTTAAAGATATGATTGTTTGTGTAAAGGAAAATGGACACCCTGTGTCCATTGGGACACCCTGGGACACCCCGTGTACACTTGAATAACTGCGCTGCTTTTCTGTTTCTACAAAAATAACCAGACACTGTAAGTACAAATGTGCTGTGAAATGTCATATAAAATGTCTATACCAAGCCAGAACTCATCAGTCAGTTCTCCAAAGCCTTGTATGTACTGTCTCCAGCGTTTCATGAAGTCGAGTTTGCCCGAGTTGCGTCTCTGAACAACCTAGATTAACACAGAGAGAGCAACAGATGAGAGATATTATTCAAAGAGAAAATTCACAAAGTAGCAATACTGATCATTCAGGTCCTTATTTCTGCAATAATACGATATTTGATTCAAGCAGTCTAGGCACAGGGAACTTTACAGTACAACTACATTACACTTGAGTTATTATCAGGTTACCTTCCATTATAGTCACTGTCTATACACACTGTACAGCTTTATGTGCCTGGGGCTGTAATACAGGAACATCCTAACTGAAACATGAACCCATCGTTTTAAGGCATTTCAAATTAGGATCAAATTTAAGACAGTTGTTAGTACAGAATTACTACTGGACTCTTCAGATAAGAACAGAGTATTGAATCCTTACTTTTCCAAAATGTCCTAAATGTGGCACTAATGGTGGCATAACTTGGTCATGTGAAATTATTCAATTATGACGATTCACTTACAATCCAGCCACCTCCATCAGTTGTCATGTCACAGTAGACCTGCATTGGTCTGCTGCGGTTGTTGGCTACATAAATTGTGTAAACTCCACTCTCCATGATTCCATTCTTCATGATCTGGGAGCAGTCCATTGGGAAGGGGAAAGCTATTCCCACTGTGAAGACCAAAAATAACATTACATAAATGGCCTATAAAAATTCTTACCCAGCATAATGAACATCCATTAAAACCATAGTAAAATGACTTATCCTAAAAGACATTTTTAATGGTGGATCTCCAACTGCACATGGCAAATAAACCCAAAACTAGGATTCATCCATGTCCAGGATGAAGGACAAATAAACATTATGACCTGTTTGCCAGTATGAATACACAATCCAATGTAATGATGTTGGTGTAATTAATTACCGGTACTGAATGTGGTCTCCACTACTTTACTTCTCTTTGAGCCTCTATAAGCTATGAGGGTGACCACATACTTCTTTCCCATGGCCAGTCCAGAGATGGCAAATCTGGACTCTCCTGCAGCAAACTTCTTCTCAACAGTCTATTAAAAATAAACAAATAAATAAAGAAATAACACAGCATCTAATTTACTTTTTATGTGCTTACATGCATACTTGGGAAATGACACTTAGGTTTCAGTTTAGGTTGTGGGCTGAAATTAATTTAGATGGTCGTTAAAACCTTAATTAACCTTGATCGGGAGTATTAGTTTATGGCTGGAGTTAAACTCCACAGGGTGGTAGATCTACAGGACCACTGGGCAAATGTCTAGGTTAGCAGGCCTCAGAATATACCTGTGCACTGCCATCCTCAGGCCTGTAGGTGAGGATGTAACCCTCAATGCGAGCTTGAGGTGCTTTCCAGGTTAAGGCTGCAGAGTCTGTCTTCACATCGGTAGCTTTCAGATTCTTAGGAGCGTCAATTTCTGGAAAGAGGAAAGATCAGTAATGCCTTTATTTCAAAGACCCATTCATATGTGTCCAATGATTAGGAACTGCTGTCAGGAGAACATTCCACATTAACCTCAAATACAATATGCAAATTCACAGTTTTGAGAGTTTCCACTCCAGTTCTGAGATCTCTCAAGGAAGCTTTCTGAGAAATTTGTGGCTCTCGCTAAGTTTTGTTTGACATTAAAATTATTAAAATATCCATGAACTAGAATGGATTAAGGAACCTGTCTCAGTGTCTGTTGAAGCTTTTCTGCTAGAGCGAGAGCCCTTGTAGGCCCAGACGTAGACTGTATAGACGACTCCAGGCCTCAGACCAGTGAACCTGTAGGAGGTGCTGTCTGCTCCCACTCTGACCTCCTGACTGGAGCCATCAGCAGAGCTGTAAGTCAGCCTGTAGCCATCAACATCTGCCTGGACTCTGTTCCACGACACCAACGCTGAGTCCTCTGTCACCTCTCTGGCCAAGAGGTTAGTAGGAGCATCTAGTTCTAAAAAGCCATTTATACAGAAGGTTAATGCACTACATGTCTGCATTAGTGTCATGCCCCTTTCGACAGATTATCATTGGAAGTAAATGGCTTGAGATTCAGTTAAATGACTCCGATGGATGATACAGATAGAGGAACATAGATGTAAAAAAAACTTAAGATAATATGAAACAATATAGAAAATTAAACTTGACATTTGGTGAGAAAACATTGACAAAGTGGCTTCTAATGAATCTTATTACAAACCCCATTTCCAGAGATATTTGGACACTTTCTAATAATACAATAAAAACTAAAATCTGTAATTTGTTAATTCACTTGAACTTTTAATTAACACACAAAAGCAATTACAAATTTAAATATATTTCTTAAAATTAAACAAATGTAGAAATTGATGCCTGCAACAGAATCAAATAAGACTGAAAAGTACAAGTAACACCGTTCTGGAAGTTTCCACAATTACCAGTTTAACTGGTAACAGGTGAGGTCATCAAGACTGAGTATAAAAGGAGCTTCCACAATATTTTCAGTTTTTGCAAGTTATAGGTTGTGGTTTCAGTGGTATGAAAAAGTTTGGGCGCCCCTGATCATTTTCATGACTTTCCTTTATAAATCATTGGTTGTTTGAATCAGCAATTTCAGTTAAATATATCATACAGCATACAAACACAGTGATATTTGAGAAGTGACATGAAGTTTACAGGATTTACAGAAAGTGTGCAATAATTATTTGAACAAAATTAGGCAGGTGCATACATTTGGGCACCCTTCTTGTTTTATTGATTTGAATACCTTTAGCACTAATTATTGGAACATAAAATTTGTTTTGTAAGCTCATTGACCCTTGACCTACATACACAGGTGAATCAAATTATGAGAAAGGGTTAAGGTGGCCAATTGCAAGTTCTTCTCCTCTTTGCATCTTCTCTGAAGAGTGGCAACATGGGAGCCTCAAAACAACTATCAAATGACCTACAAACAAAGATTGGTTTAGGGAAAGGATACAGAAAGCTATCTCAGAGATTTCAGCTGTCAGTTTCCACTGTGAGGAACATAGTGAGGAAATGGAAGACCACAGGCACAGTTCTAGTTAAGGCCTGAAATGGCAGGCCAAGAAAAATCTCAGATAGACAGAGGCGAAGGATGATGAGAACAGTCATAGTCAACCCACAGACCAGCTCCAAAAACCTACAACATCAACTTGCTGCAGATGGTGTCACTGTGCATCGTTCAACTATTCAGCACACTTTGCACAAGGAGAGGCTTTGCACACGCCACAAACATAGTCACTTGAGGTATGCTAAAGCACATTTGGACAAGCGAGCTTGATTCTGGAATAAGGTGATGTGGAGTGATGAAAATAAAATTGAGTTATTTGGACATAACAAGGAGCAGAAAAAGGACACAGCATTCCAAGACAAAGACTTGCTACCCACAGTCAAATTTGGTGGTGTTTCCATCATGCTGTGGGTGCAGGTACTGGGAATCTTGTTAAAGTTGAGGGTCACATGGATTCCAGTCAATATCAGCACATTCTTGTGAACAATGTTCAAGAATCAGTGACGAAGTTGAAGTTGTGCCGGGGCTGGATACTTCAACAAGACAACAACCCTAAACACTCAAAATCTACTAAAACATTCATGCAGAGGAACAAGTACAACGTTCTGGAATGGCCATCTCAGTCCCCAGACCTGAATATTACTGAAAATTTGTTTGTGATTTAAAACAGGCTGTCCATGCTCGGGAAGCATCAAAGCTTCAACCAGAATCCAGACTCTTATTGGAAGCTATAGGAAGTCTTTAGAGGATGCTATTTCTGCAAAAGGAGGATCCACTAAATATATATATAATGTAATTTTTCTGTTGGCGTGCCCAAATGTATGCACCTGCCTAATTTTGTTTAAATAATTATTGCACATTTTCTGTAAATCCTATAAACTTCATTTCACTTCTCAAATATCACTGTGTTTGTATGCTGTATGGTATATTTAACTGAAATTGCTGATCTGAACAACCAATGATTTATAAAGGAAAATCATGAAAATTATCAGGGGTGCCCAAACTTTTTCATACCACTGTATGAATGACATCACATGAGTGGGCGGGAAAATAATGCACAGCTGTTTGACTCATGCTGAAAAACGTGTCTCTGCTTATTTAAGCTCCTCTCACAAATATAAAAAAATATATATACAAAGAATATTGTTTACTAGGATAAAATCTTGCAGTTATTTTTTTAGTTCAAGTGTTTTTGCGAAATTTCGTTAATATACTGTATTGTTGGCAGGAGCACTGACTCCAGAGGTTTAAGTTTGTTATTGAAAATCTTTTTTTTGACCATTTATTTTTTTAATTAAAGTGAATGAACAAATGGCAGATTTAACTTTTTTTTTTTTTCTGGAAATGGGGTTTGTAATTCCAGTTAATCTCTGCTGTTATAACAAGGCAGATATCTGATAATATCTTATTGCAGTATTTAATGCTCCTTCTATCTCCTTTTATCAATAGAAGGACAAAGCACAAAACATTTCAAGCCTTTCAGTTCAACCTGATAAACTGTCAAACAAAGAATTTCAGTGTTTTTTAGCAGTGAATTGGAAAAATGTAATAGATTTATTTATAGCATGGTTGAGAAACCTGTCTCAGCGTCTGTTGAGGCTTTTCTGCTAGAGCGAGAGCCCTTGTAGGCCCAGATGTAGACTGTATAGACGACTCCAGGCCTCAGACCAGTGAACCTGTAGGAGGTGCTGTCTGCTCCCACTCTGACCTCCTCACTGGAGCCATCAGCAGAGCTGTAACTCAGCCTGTAGCCATCAACATCTGCCTGGACTCTGTTCCACGACACCAACGCTGAGTCCTCTGTCACCTCTCTGGCCAAGAGGTTAGTAGGAGCATCTAGTTCTAAAAAGCCATTTATACAGAAGGTTAATGCACTTCTATTTGCAGGGAGTCCTGTGGTATTGCTGCAAAATGCACAAGCTGAAGAAGGATTTATATTTCACCACCAACTTCACAGTGACTTATGATCCTTCATAATGGACCATCATGAATGACTAAGCCTTGATTCAAAGAGGTACTGCTTTCTATGTCCACATGCTGGCTCTTTTATACTGCAGCATGCACTCAGTACAAAAAGAGGAATTTAGGAGGTAGTGAGTAGATTTCCGCCCACAAGACCAGCACCACTGCTCTCATCTCACTATAGAGATTCACAGAGTTTCTGGGCTTTAATAATAATATATTTAATATTGAATATATGTGCCATGTAGTTTTAAAGCATTTGTTCTTGAAAAAGAAGGCTAGTTAACTACATGCATTTTTTGTTTGTTTTGGCAAAGTGTACAGTCGTATTTCTGTATAATCTGCATCACATCAATTCATATCTGGGCTTCAGGGACAATTAACAGTTTCTCAGCTTTTCACCCTGACTTTTAAGGGCAACTAGAATTCCATACAAGCTAATAAAACAGAAGATGAAGCAAATTATAGAAAGAGATTAGTTCAGAAACCTGTCTCAGCGTCTGTTGAGGCTTTTCTGCTAGAGCGAGAGCCCTTGTAGGCCCAGACGTAGACTGTATAGACGACTCCAGGCCTCAGACCAGTGAACCTGTAGGAGGTGCTGTCTGCTCCCACTCTGACCTCCTGACTGGAGCCATCAGCAGAGCTGTAACTCAGTCTGTAGCCATCAACATCTGCCTGGACTCTGTTCCACGACACCAACGCTGAGTCCTCTGTCACCTCTCTGGCCAAGAGGTTAGTAGGAGCATCTAGTTCTAAAAAGCCATTTATACAGAAGGTTAATGCACTACATGTCTGCATTAGTGTCATGCAGTTCCTCTGATATACACTACCAGTCAAAAGTTTTAGAAGATTTCTCGTATGCATGTAGTTGGTCAGGGGTTCATCCTACCGCAAGATAAAGACAGAAAAATAAGTCCAAATTCAGAGAAAAAAACAACAAGATGGTCAGCTTGAAAACATGGAGTGGAGCACAGTGTCCAGACTTAAACCCCATCCAGCTGATTTGTGATGAAGTGAAAAGCAAAGCAAACCTACAAGTGCCAACATTTATGTGAACATCTGCAGCAGATTAGTGAAGAACTGTCTGAAGAATGTTTGTCTATTGTAGAAAGAATGTCATGAGTGTGTTCAGCTGTTATATCTGACAAAGGTGTCACTTTGTGTCCAAAGTTTAGACACATTTTGGTTCTTATTTAACTCCTCTGCTTTCATTTTGGAGTGCAATGAGACATTAAACTCAATCATTTTCAATAAAAAACTGGAAAAATTGGTGGTGTTCTAAAACTTTTGACCGGTAGTGTATATACAAGTTAAGCCTTATTAGCTGGTAACCCCATCAGTTAATCCAGTGGTGCACAAAGTGGGTAGTGCAGAGCTATGGCATGGAGGTGAGGTAGCCAGGCAAGTGAAAGAGACATGTCTAAGAACTGCTCGTGCTTGGGTGGGGGGGCTCCAAAATATTCTTAACTATAAAAGGTAGGTGACACAGAAAAAAATTTGGAAACCATTGAGCCCCTTTATAGTCATTTTAACATCAGATAGTGATTTATATGAATAATTAAAAAGTATAATCAAATATGTATTCATCTGTTCAAAGTAAATGAAAAAAACTAACAATACTTAGTTACAGCACAGACACTGTTCTGGTCAAGTGTTGAAGTTCTCTAGCACCCATTAGTCAGACAGACTTAAACACATGGCTATGTTCAGACAGACAGCCCAAATCTGATTTCTACTCTATTTAGACTTTATCCAGATTCATCGTTAGTAGTACGAACAGTCAAAAGCACCAGGGCAAATCTGATCCAGCCACATTTAGAGGTGGTTACAATCTGATTTGTACAGATCCATCTCAGTCCAGAGGCTCTGGCCGCTCAAATCAGATTTTGAAGTGCCTTTAGGGTCACAACATGACAAAGAACGACACAGATACAGAGTAAAGGAAGTGTGGGTATCAAAAAAAGTGCCCCACAAAGGTTGCCAGATCCCAAAAAATTCTCCAGCCCATTGTTACTTACAGAAAGCTGCCCTACACAAGCTTAAAACTACACTGGAACTTCGGTTATTGTTTGACCTGCTTATCATATAGTTTGGATATCGCTGACTTTTTTCTGCAAAATGTTGTCCCAGTTATCGTTCATCCACCCAGTTTTCATCGCCGTGCCCATGTGACTTGTCTCTAACTTCGCAAAAACAAAGCACCCACAAAAGTTGTGTTTGTCATTCATTCTGGTTTTGCTTCTTGTTGTTTCTCGTCGGTAACGCTCAAAACAAACTAAAACAAGTCACACTAAAGCGACGGTGCACAGTCGCCTGAAACCGGGTGCGAAAACAAATAGCGGCCAAGAATCTGGGTGTACGAACAAAGACGGGTGTACAAAACAAAGGCTGCTGCCAGAAACAGACCTCTCTGGACACATTTCCATACACCAGGGGTGGCCAACCCTGGTCCTGGAAAGCCGGATTCCTGCACAGTTTGGTGATGTCACTGCTCTGACACTACAATTAAACCTGCTAATTGCCTGCTGAGTTGAATCAGGTGTGTTTGATCAGGGAGATCACCAAACTGGGCAGGAATGCGGCTCTCCAGGACCAGGGTTGGTCACCCCTGCCATACACCAATAAAGGTTTTCAGAAAAAGTAAGAGTGATGTTAAATGTTTGTTTATTAATTTCATTAGTACTATTTTCTGTAAACTGAAATCTGATTACAAGCAGATACACTTGTGATGTGTGAACAGACAAATCTGATCTGATCACTTACTAATAACAGTGTGAACAGTCCTCTCAGCAGTTCTGATTTGAGAAACATCTGATTTACCTTCAGTTTGAACATAGCCTATGACCCTACATTGCAGGAAGAGGAAAATTGCCCAAAAATCTATTAATCACGTTTTCCTACATTTTAAAAAATCTGTTAATAACATAATAACTGTATTTCTATGACCTGAAGAAGACTGTCATGCTTTCTAGCCAGACATGAAAATCATTTTTGGGTAGAATTATCTTACTTCAGGTAAGCGAGATTATAAATGGTGCACAGTAGCTTAGCACTAACCGTATTTCCCGCAGGCCTGTGTGAGGGTCACTGACACACACGCTCATTCCATCAAACAGGCATGTGGAAGAAAAGGGAAAGAAAAACAGGGAAAGAGCTTCTGCACCTCAAGGGCCTCAAGTCCCTGCTCTTAGATCACAGCATCCATGAGGCGTCCCACCATTTGAGTTATGAGACCAGTCAACGTCTGTTTCACTCGTCTGCCCTCCAAACACATGAGGAGGCCCACAGAAAGACCCACCACTGGCTGGTCAAAGATCTCTGTACCTTAAAGCTTACTTCTCACACGTTAGATCACAGCACCTGATTTTAAACTTGTTGAGCTCATTGCTCATGGCATTTGCAAGAAGATACCCACAAGATTTATAACACAGATTGTTCCTCTCTTAGCGCTGTGTTTCTAGAGACTTTGTCAGATGGTAACACACTTAAAGCATCTACTTTATGGGCAGAAACCGCAGGGCTTCAGAGATGGCTCTGTTCTGCTGAAGATATTTACCATTAACTACAAATACTGTCTTTTTAAGCAAAACTCAAGAAATGTGTGGAATTATGTCAAAAACCAATAAGTGAACTTAATCCCTGATAGCCATAAATCACCCGTTTACATATTTAGCTTGTCCTATTATCCTTTAGCAGGTTTCACAGGTTAGCTCACATTGTGAATCCAATTACAGTTTACTGTCATTTCTAATAAAACAAATAATACAGCAAAGCATTAGAACAGACAGATCTATTCAAGACAACATTGGATGAATGCCAGTTGTGCTTACCAGTGATGTTTACGCTTTGTTGACACAAAGTAAATTGAACTCCTTCGAATGAGTCAAAATCAAGAAGTTTCGTAACCACACAAGCTGAAAAAAACACTCAAGAAAGCGATTGAAGCAGATGAGAAGTCCTATTCATCCCGAGGCCGGGGAGATGAAAGCACTATGATGGGCTTCCCTAAGGAAAAGGAGGAAATAAAAACAGCAAGGCCAAAGCCCTGTGCCTTGAAGCCATGAGGGGAACAGCTTACCCGTCTCAGCCTCGGTAGAGCTCTTCCTGCTGGAGCGCGAACCCTTGTAGGCCCAGATGAAGATGGTGTACAGGACACCAGGCTTCAGAGAGGTCAATTGATGGGAAGTGGCATCAGCTCCTACTCGGATCTCCTGGCTCATGCCCTCAGCAGAGCTGTAGGTCAGTATATAGCCATCGATCTCAGCACGGACCCTGTCCCATGTCACAGTTGCTGAGCTCTCTGTAACCTCCCTGGTGACCAGGTTAGTTGGAGCATCGATATCTACAAGACAGAGAATGTGAAATTCAGTCCTATACCTCAGTACGTTATGTTCAGATGCTTCAGTACATGTACTGTCCCAGGTTATGTTGTCACTGCATGCATGAGGGTAATTGCTTTTCAAACACTGTTGTGGCTGAGAAACTTGATTACTGAAATTCATCAGTGCAAGTGTTTTGTAATGAGACACTGTTTGTTTAACTACACTCTTAAAAGAGATTGTTCTTTAAGGGTTCTTTAGTAAAGAAAATGGTACCAAAGGGTTCTTTGCATGGTGAAAGGGTTCTTCAGAATGATCAGTAATGTGCTATAGATGGTTCTACATAGAAACTTTTTTAAATGGTTCTATATAGAAGCCAAAAAAGGGTTCTATAATTAGAAACTTGACATCATAACTACAGCAGAACCCTTTTTGGGGTTAAACAGAACCATTTTCAAAAAGGTTCTGCAAAAAAACTGTCTACAGTACATTCCTCATTAATCTGAAGAATTCTTTCAACATGGTAAGAACCCTTTATACACACATAAGGGTTCTTTGAGTGTCCATGGTTCTATATAGATACAGTATCTATTTTATATATATATATATATATATATTGTGTGTGTGTGTGTGTGTGTGTGTGTGTGTGTGTCTTTACTAAAAAACCTTGAAGAACCACATTTTTTAAGAGTATACTGTATATACAGTTCACTGTCTCTCACCAAGATATCATTACAATCGCACAATGGACAGCTGAGCTGAGAGTGAAAATAGTGAGGAACAAAAGAGTTAAGCCTGAGAAAGTGACAGAAAGTGTCCAAAGTTTGGGATCATTTCATGCTGCAAAAAATGACAAATCTGTACAGTGTGTGTCGTACAACTGAACTAGCCTAGATTCAATGCTTCAGCATTATAAATGAATGAATGTTGGACTTATATAGTGCCTCTCTAATACCAAAGTATGCTTTACAATCAATACAGACCATTTACACATTTAGAATTCAACCACACACAACGGCGAGAAGCGGACCTGGGGGACTGAATCGAGCATCAAGGGGACCCAGGACAGACTGCCAAAGCATTTCTGGGCATACATTTATACACACACATACATACACGTTTAACCAATAACCAATTCCCCTGACCTCAGGAAACCCACGCAGACACAGGGACATGGACATAATTTGGGGATTAAAGGGGTGACATGTTCCCTGCACTTTTTCAAAAGGCGGTTTTTGTCCCATGCTTCCTGTCCAAAAACAATGCTACCCTATATTAAATGGAGATGGGTTGAACACTAGGACCAAGAGGAAAACTTCTACTCAGTCTGAAGACTGTTTCTCTTTAGACCACCCACAAGCTCACCGATTGGCTCTGCCATTTCTTGCTAACGTGTGATTGGACGTCCCTGCTGTCACTCCATCAAACAGCCTCTGGACTTGTAAACTGGTGTTTTTCAAGTTGGACAGCAGTCCATGTTCACCTAACACCGTAAGTTGTTCACATGTTGGACGTTATTGCTGCCTGTAAAATGCCAGCTAGATGTATTATCAGAGGTTTCATATTAAAATTCATTAACATTAACATTTGACTCTGTGTCTGTGTGCGTGCGTCTACCAGCCTGTGATAAGCCATCCATTTACATGCTTTAAGTTGAACTATTGTCAAAATAATTCAGAATTTCTGCTTATTTTTACAAAAAAATTAGGTATAATTTTATGTAAATGAGGTGTATTGATCTTACATTCCAAACATAAGTGTAAAATTGGTGGTAATGAGCTAGAGTGAAGACGAAACACAGAATTGGGTTATTACATTTACAGCATTTGGCAGACGCTCTTATCCAGAACAAGGTACAACAGTGCTTTGGTTCCATTTAGAGAATTATCTCAGCTAGTAAAGACAGGTTAGAGTCGAGACTGCTCTTCAGTTCAGACAGTTAGAACAAAACCATCACTAATACCCTAGGAAGGAAAGATACACAATTACACACAATATAAGAGCATAACAATGCATTACATCAAGAGATTTATGCTGATAATTTTATGCTACATGCTTTTAGCAGTTTACTCATATTTAATATTTTACAAATATTTGATTGATATATGGTTAATATTAGTTTTATTATTTTGTTATTAATAATAATAATGCTTAATAGTTATTATTAGTATATTATTAATAGTAACTAGTAATTATTAATAAAATATTAGTATTAATAATTTTTAAGTAATGTATTCATATTTATTATTTAATTTTAACACAAACATTATTTAGGATTAAAAATCACTGTGATTGTTAGTTGAGATGAAAGCTAGAAGAGAATGAATGTTAAATATAACTGTATGTAATGACTAGTTATATACTTCAATCAATATGTTGGCTAGTTATGATGTTCCTAAGCTTTGGCCAGGTAAAATATCTGCAGAATGTGTGACCGTCAGTGTGACCACCCAAATTTAGTATGCAATCATTTAGGACATTGACTGGTTGAAGGGGATAATGTAACCAGATGGGAGATAAAACCTCTGTACTTGTAAAGGCTTTTGGTTTAAAGTATAACAAATTGATCTGAGCCTTTCCTCTGTTCATTTCCGTAGTTTATGTACACACTGTTTAATTTGAGTATCTGTCCTTTAAGAGTCACATGTACTCTCGTGTGATTTCAGGAGCGCTGCTCTGAGTTGCATCACCATGGTGTTGTGTTGGTCGTGTTGTAGAGTGGAGGATAAACTGAGAGGCAATTCCAATGGTAATTAAATCATCCTTCACATTTTAAAGGTTATATTAGTGTATAAGAGTTATAACCATCACTGTGATGTGAGGATGGTCACGTTTAGGTGTGATGGACTTTAATTTTTAGGATGGTTTTAGTTGAGATTTTGCTCGTTTGGCCTTGTCTAACTTCTCTCATGTTGTATAAAGTAAAGCAGCATGTTTTAGCACAGAAAGAAGTCAACTATTTACTTTAACAGAGCTGTGAATCTGTAGTTTGAGTGCAGTTAAATGAGAAGCCGAGTCTCTACAGAAACAGAGATGCAAGTTGTCTTTATTTTTCCTTGTTTATTTACAAATGGTTCTATTTGGACGCTAATTAACTTTATTGTTTTTGTTGTATTTTTGTTTCACAGTTATGACCACTGTCGTATTTATGTGGTTGTTTATTTGGTTATTTTAATTTAGTCATTTATTTGTTGACCAATTTCATATTCTCCCAGTAAAAGCAATTGGGAGCTAAACTAAAACAATACTGGAAAGCTCACTGTCTTTCTCAAATAAACTGACAAGCAAATAATGAACCACAAAGTAATTGTGTCATGTTTGTTAACTACTCTGCAGGCTACACAGTTTTGGTACCAGGAGGGAAGTTTTCTTTTCTATATTGTTGAGGGATATAAAGTAGTTTGGGGTAAATACAGCAGTGGTGGAGTCTGTTTTGCATTGATTATCCAGTATGTCAGGTGGTAAGGTGGGCAAATGCTGTTGGTGACACCTTACCAGTGAGGGACAATGTATCTGGGGAAGTGTCGATGCCAACATTACTGTGTCAAGACACCTCCTGGGATGACTCTGTGGTGTAAGGAGAGTGCAATCCTTGAACTGCATCTTTATAGCCACCATACAGCAGACCATCACCTACAATTTTGGGAACTCTCACAGTGGACTGAACATATAATAACTGAAAAACGTGACAGGAGCCTGGTGAGGGTGGGCCCCCCAGTCAGCAAGGGGCACTGGATCAAAACCTTCAGAAAATGCAACATCAGGTAGAAGAGCTTAGAAGGTGGTGAGAGTGGCCAATGGGGCTAATCAGAGAACATCAGGTTCCTAGTTTTTGGGGGGAATTAAGTAAAGATGGCAGATCTGTGGAGGAATTCACTGAAGAGGTACAAAGAGCTTTGAGAATCAGAGAGCAGTCACCAGAAGAGCAGGTTGATTTCATAATTTCTTTATTCAGTGGGTCTGCTTTAGAGGAAGTACGGTTGTGTATGATAGATGAGCATAGCCAGCCAGGCGACGTCTTTTCCTTTTTACGTGAAGCGTTTGGGGAGAAGCGCAGCGGTGCTCAGCTCTTACAGACATTCTATCAGGCAGAAGGTGAAAACCTCAGAGAATATTCTCTGCTTTATCACAGATATTGAAATCAGTCATAAGACAGTCACCAGACACACTGTCAAATGAAAGAACTGTTCTTAGGGACCAGTTCATTAAGGGACTGAGTGATGTATCTCTTAGGAGAGAAATTTGTGAGAGAAGTCGAGTCTCCTTGAGGTCCAGGCAGAGGCTCTGTTGTGGTCACTGGAGGACAGCAGGTCTTACAATCAAAGAATAGCTAGACAGACAAGAGCAATGATAAATTACTGAGGACCCTGACTGCTTAGCCATCTCTGCTCAGGATGAGCATACTACTACTTTAGAAGGCATATTTAAAGCAGTTACACAAGAAAAGTGATTAACTGAGCAAGATCAAGCTATCTCTGAACTTACAAAAGCTGTTAGGTAACTGGTAACATCTGAGAGCCAGCAGAGCGTTTGCTGTCTTAAAAGCAGCCCTAGAAATCCAACAGCTTTTACTAAAGATGGACAACCCATATGCTTTAGGTGCAATCGGGTGTCTTATTGCAAAGAAATGTGTACAGAAGCATGATGGGAAGAAAAAAGAACCATGAAAACTGGTCCCTACCCAGGGAATCAAGGGTTGCTATGATCCAAGCAATGCGAGGGGATGTTGAAGGCTCATCCAGTTTTGGCCCATCTCGGAGCAAGCTTTTAGAGTGGGCAGTGGGGCAATGTCCAGTGGTAAATTTGAAAATCAGGGGCATCCCAGCATCCTGTCTATTAGACACTGGTAACCAGGGGGATTGTTTGTCTGATGAGGATAAAGGTGCACTTTCTACATCTGAGTGGTTGAAGATAACTGTAGCCAATGGGTTAAACATACCCTATCTGGGCTGTTTAGAAATAGATGACGAGACAATGTGTGTGCATTTACCAGATTGTGGCTTTCTTGTAGTGAAAGATACTCAAAACAACTCATCCATACTAGGCCTAATTGGGATGAATATCATCAGTAGGTGTAGGCAAATGGTACATGCAGAATTTGACACCACCTCAGATTGGTGGGAAGCTTTCCAGCAGATGCAGGCTGCAAATGTATTGGGTAAAGTTTCTTTTGCCCGCATGGCAGGGATAGAGATGGCCCATGTGCCAGCCTTATCAATGTCAACAGTCATGGCTAGGGAGCTTAGGGTAGTAAACAATGATCATCAGTTGTTCGTCTTGGAGCCAATTAATACCCCTTTGCATTATGGTCTGGTTGTGTTGCCCAGTGCCATCTAAGACACATTTGTTCCCTGTACAAGTCATTAATATGTCTTGGGAGGACATTTGGTTACAGTTTAAGACAACGATAGGCATTCTCTCTCTCTCATAGATCCGTTAGCAACTGGTGAACAATGTGAAGTTAAATTCCAGAGAATTTTCACTGATCTTGAAGATGTCACAGTTGATGCAACGCACAACATTCTGTGTATGTAATATGTATACAGTATATTCTGTAATTGTACGTATAATTCTGTGTAAATTAGGTCTATTAACCACACATTAAAAAAATAAGTGTAAAATGAGTTATAAAGAAGTTGACAAACAAGGTGAAACACAGATTTGGGTGATAATTTTATGCTACATGCTTTTAACTGTTTATTAATATTTAATAATGTATTAATATGTTATGAATGATTAATATTAATATCAATGTTATTATTTTATTAGTGCTAATAACGAGTAATAGTTATTATTAGTATATTATTAATTATTATTTTAAGTAATGTATTAATATTTACTAATAATTAATTAACATTTTATTTATATTCAAGACCAAAATGCTCCAAATCAGATATTGTTAGTTATAGTGTCTCATTTGCTAATAAGTGTAAAAAAAAACTAATTCTAATGTTCTATGATAATGAAACATAAACACTTTAATGAGAACCAGTACATTTATAGACACTGTAAACAAAAGTAGAAACTAAGAAATATGTGGCATTGTGTCAGATAAGAAATTCTATTAAAATGATTTGCCCATGCTATAGTCATAAATCATCCATTTAGTCTTAAAGAACATTTGTCATTTTTCCCATTTCATGGATTTTTACACTACATAGCTTACTGTGCACCCAACTGCAATATGCTGTCATTGTTAAGAGTGTAATATGTAATATAAGAGTGTAATATTAAGAGTGTCAGTGTGTAATATACTGCCTGCTGAGGTTTTGATGATAACGATTTCAATAATTCAGTAATAAATAAGAATTAAAATAAATATTCAGTAACGGTTTTTCACCATGTAAAAAAAAAAAAATAATAATAATAAAAAGTTAGTAATTAAGGAGTAATTAAAATGTTTATACATTATACATATTAATAAATAATGTCATATTTAATCATATACAAATCAGATTCCAAAAAAGTTGGGACACTAAACAAATTGTGAATAAAAACTGAATGCAATGATGTGGAGATGGCAAATGTCAATATTTTAT